>RJWT010006720.1:9965-28791 GCA_004365215.1 Cuniculus paca | reverse complement strand
GATCTATTCAATGAAAATTACAGTACTCTGAAAAAAGAAATCGAAGAGGATCTCAGAAAATGGAAAGACATTCCATGCTCATTGATAGGAAGAACAAACATTGTGAAAATGGCCATTCTCCCAAAATTATTATACAGATTTAATGCAATTCCCATCCAAATACCATTAGCATACCTCACAGATCTAGAGAAATCATTCTGAAAATTCATCTGGAACCACAAAAGACTCAGAATAGCAAAGGCACTTCTGGGCAGCAAGGGCAGGACAGGAGGCATCACAATCTCAGACTTGAAATTAAACTACAAAGCTACTGTAATCAAATCAGCATGGTCCTGGAATCAAAACACACCTGAGGATCAATGGAATAGATTAGAATATACAAGCCCCAGTACAAACAAACTCAGCCACCTTATCTTTGACAAAGGGGCCAAACGTGTTCACTGGAAGAAAGATAGCCTCTTTAATAAATGATGTTGGAAAAACTGGCTTGACATATGCCAAAAACTATAATTACACCCAAGCCTATCACCATACAGTAAACTAAAGTCAAAATGGATCAAAGATCTAAATATTGAAATAGAAACACTAAATCTGCTGAAAAACAAATCTTGAAAACATAGGGGTATGTGGAGAATTCATGAACAAAAGTAAAAGTGCATGGGAAACACTTCCCAGAATCAACAGTTGGGATCTTGTCTTGTTAAAAAGTTTTTGCATGTGAAAGAAATCTCCAACAGAGTGAAAAGAAAACCCACAAATTGGGAAAAATGTTTAGTCAATTGCCCTTCAGACAAAGGTCTTCTATCTTGAACATATAAAGAATTAAAAAATATTAGGCCATCAAAATTCAAAGACCCAGTCCAGAAATCGGCATCTGAGATGAAAACACACTTCTTAGCTGAGCAAATACGAATGGCAAATAAATACATGAAAAAATGTTCAGGATCATTGGTCATTAGAGAAATGCAGATTAAAACAACTCTGAGATTTCATCTCACTCCACAAAGAGTGGCCAGGATCCAGAAAAACACCAACAATAAATGCTGGAGAGGCTGTGGGGAAAAAGGAACCCTTCTCCCCTGTTGGTGGGAGTGCAGACTGCTGCAACTACTGTGGAGGTCAGTCTGGAGTTTTCTAAAAAAGCTAGGGCTGGATGTCCCATTTGACCCAGCTACTCCACTTCTGGGCATATTCTCAGAAGTGAAATCATTTTACCACAGTGATATATGTGCACCCATGTTTGTAGAAGCACAATTAGTAATAGCCAAATCTGGGAAACAATCCAAATGCCCATCGACTGAGGAATGGATAAAGAAGATGTGGTACTTTTATACAATGGAGTAGTACTCAGCTATAAAAAATGATCAAATTGAGGCTTTCATAGGTAAATGGATGCGACTTGAGACCATACTCATAAGTGAAATACACCAAACACACATGTGTAAACACTGCATTGTCTCCCTAGTGTAAGAAGCTGAAACTCAATGAGATACCAAATTCCCGATAAATATGGAGAAATGGTTCTGAAGTCCAATGATGCTTTTATTCTTTGATTTGATTGGTTTAAGTCCCTTTCCTACTATTTGAAGGTAATATGTGAGAATATAGGAGCAGATCTTTTGAAAAATGAGACACTATGGTAGCCATTGCTTGTTTCTTGTTCTCCAACGTGAAGGCCTGTAATGCTCTTCTGTTTCATCTGGTTTTATATTACTTTGTTTTGTTTGAGTTTATTGTCTGTAAATGTATGAACAACCACTTTGAAGAAAGCAAGAGACACTAGGGTAACCATTGTTAATCTGTTGCTATGTTTTGGAAACCTGTATAGCTTGCAGTGGTCTATTCTGAAATGGTATATTATGTTTGACTCTATTCTGTTTTCTTTTGCTTTGTTTTGTTCTGTTTTGTTGTATTCTCTTCAAAGTAAAAAAAAATAAAAAGGAGTTTAAGAAGTTCATAACATACTAGTTAAGGGAACAATCCAGTAAGGAGAGACAGCATTGATAAACATTTATCCACCAAATACTGGAGCATCTATCTTCATAGAAAAACAGCTGAAATTAAAAGATTATATAAACACTGACTTAATCATATTAGGAAATTTTAACACCCCACTTGCTCAAGGCAATAATTCCAATAGAGGAAAAATAACTGAAGAAATTTTAGAGCTGAACATATAGACTTAATGGGTGTGCACAGAGTATTCCATCCCAGTAACACTGTATCTGCATTCTTTTCAGCAGCATATGGTAGCTTTTCCAAAATAAACACACATGAATGCAGGAAGTCCTGCTTAACCAAATATGAAAGATGCAAGTTACTCTGAGCATACTATCAGTTCACTGTGCAATGAAAATAAAAATGAATGACAGAAATAATTTTAGAATATGCCAAAGCTTCTGGAAAATTAACTGTATACTCCTAAACAATCAATTCATCGAAGAAGAAATCAAATAAATAACTGAAAAATTTCTGAAGGTTAATGACAATGACAGCACGACTTACTTAAAAGTCAGTCACATGGTGAAAACAATTCTAAAGGTAAAATTCATCATGAGCAATGCTCATAGTAGGAAATATATCAAGCTCATTTATACAATCTTACGAGAAATCTTAAGACACTTAAGCAATCACAGCAAATGAGTTTCAAACAGAAATTAAAGGGAAATTTGTAAAATTAGAGCAGAAATCAATGCAATTGACACTAAAAAGTACTTTAAAAAGAGCCAAACTGAAAAGCAATTTCTTTGAAAGAATAAATAAAAAAGGTAAGTTGCTTGAAAGACTTTCCAAGAGAAAGTGAGAAGAGACTAGCATAAATGGAATTAGAAATGGAAAAGATGAGCTCTGGGCCTGGAGTGAGAGGAAGGCATGCACAGCAAAGTTCACCTAGCTGTGAAGATTGGGACCTTGCAAACAGACCAGTAGGGACATGAGCCAATTCCATGATCAGCGTGGGCTGTTTGGAATGTCCCCAGGGTCCTGCCTGGGCTTCACCCAGCCGCCCAGAAGCAGTGTAGCAGATGCATCTCTGGGCCTGGCATGAGCTGAAGAGTCACAAAGTGAATTTCACCTAGATGTGCAGCTTGGGACATTGCAAGCAGCCTGGTAGGGAACCATGCCAGTTCCACCACCAGCCCAGGACGTTTTGAGTATTCCTGTGGTTCTGCCTGGCCTCTGCCCAGCCACTGCACAGCAACAGAACAGCCATAGTAGTAGTCTTGGCTAAACACATCTAAAGAAGATACAGATGGAAAAACAGAGAAGGACTGCAAAGGGGTGGAAACTGTGAATGAAGAATACAAGAAGGAAAGAGAATGCATGAAAAAGATTCAAAGAGATATCCAGGAAATCAAGAATGCCATTGAAAGCTGGCAAAGCTACCTCAATGAATGTGTAAACAGACTTTCAGACCTCAAAGGTACGATTGCAGCTTGCAAGCAACAAAGGAAACATGTTTAAAAAATGACAAGGAATCAGGAAATAGCAATTCAGCAGTTGCAAGATGACACAAAGAAAAGAAATAGAAGAATAATACATGTAAATGAAAAAGAATAAGAAAACACAGATGGTATAAAAACAGTATTTAAAGAAGTAACATCTGAAAATTTCCCAAACATGGGAAAGGAAAATGACATGCAGATAAACAAAGCATATAGCACTCCAATTAGCCAACACCGAAACAAATCGACATGCATACATATAATTATCAGCATTCCAGAAATTCAACATAAAAACAGAATATTAAAAGCTTTTAGAGAAAAGAAGCAAATAACCTAAAGGAAAGCCTATCAGAATCACAGAAGACTTTCAACACAAACAATGAAGTCAAGAAGGGCATGGAGTGAAGTATTTCAAGTTCTAAAGGAAAACAACTTCCAACCCAGACTGATGTACCCTGCAAAACTATCCTTCAAAATCGATGGAGAAAAAAGATACTTCCATGACAAAGAGCAGCTGAAGAACTTCATGACCACCAAACCAAGCCTGCTAAGAAAACTGAAAGATACTCTAGATGCACATGAAAATAGCTACAATGTCAAGAAGATCAACAGAAGAAGAACAGAAACCAGGGAAAATAATTAATTATAGAGAAGAGGTAAAGAAACCATCACAGAGAGATAACATGACTAAAAAAAGGCAGGATACATCTGTCATAACTATTAATGTAAATGACCTGAATTCTGCAATGAAAAGAAGCAGACTGACAGAATGGATCAAAAAACAACATCCAACCATACACTGTCCACAAGAAACCCATCTAACCCAAAAGGAAATTCATAGATTGAAAGTAAAAGTATGGAAAACAGTATTCCATGCAACAGGAACCAAAAAATAAAAAATAAAAAAATAAAAAAAGCAGGGGTATCTATTCTGTTCGCAGATGATATGAACTTCAAACCAAGAATGGTCAAAAGAGATAAAGAAGGACAATACATACTGGTTAGGGGACAAGTACAAGAGGAAGAAATAACAACCATAAATATATATGTACCAAACATGGGTGCACCCAACTATATAAAACAAATATTAATAGAAATGAAAAACCAAATAAGGAATAACACAATTACAATGGGAGACATTACCACACCCTTGACAGAAAGAGAAAGATCAATTAAACATAAAATCCGCAAAGAAATGTCAGAACTGAATCAAACCTGTGAGCAAATGGAGCTGGTAGACATGTAGAGAGTTTTCCAACCAACAACATCAAAGTATACATGCTTCTCAGTTTCACATGAGACATTCTCTAGAATAGACCATGTACTAGCCCATAGAACATGTTTAAGTAAATTCAAAGGAATCAAAGCAGTCACAAGCATACTATCTGATCATGGTGCCATCAAACTGGAAATTAATGCCAAAAGAAGCTTCAAAAACTCTGTAAACACATGGAAATTAAATAACAAACTTCCGAAATCAGTGTGTCACAGAAAAAAATTAAAAAATATTTACAAGCAAATGAAATACAAATACAACTTACAGGAATCTGTGGCATGCAATGAAAGCAGTCCACAGAGGAGAATTCATTGTAGTGAATTCCCACACTGGGAAAATGGAATGAACACAAAAAACAATCTGATGTTACATCTCAAACATATAGAAAAAGAAGGGTAAGACCAACTCAAAGCCAAAAGAAGGGAGGAAATTATAAAGATCAGAGTGTAAATTAATGCAATTGAGGCTAAGAAAACAATACAAAGAATCAAGGAATAAAAGTGCTTGTTCTTCAAAAGAATAAATAAAATTGTTAAAACCCTAGCCAACCTTATTAAAAAAGGGAAAGAAAAAATTCTAATCCATGCCATAAGGAATGAAAAGGGTGAAATCACCACAGTCGCCTTGGAAATACAGAAGATCATCAATAACTATTTGAAAAATCTTTACTCTCATAGGTTCGATAACACAGAAGAAATGGACAGATTTCTAGAAACATATCAATTACCAAAGCTGGATTACGAAGATGCAAAATTACCAAATAACCGGATTTCAGTTAATGAAATTGAAAATGTAATTAGAAGCTTATGAACCAAGAAAAGTCCTGGTCCTGATGGATTCACAGCTGAATTCTACAAGAAATTCAAGGAACACTTAATGCCAACACTCCTCAAACTCTTCAATGAAATTGAAAGGGAAGAAAGTCTCCCTAACTCATTCCTGGAAACAAGTATTACCCTAATACCAAAACCAGAGGAAGACCCAACCAAAAAAGAGAACTACAGGCCAATATCCCTAATGACATTGGTGCAAAAATCCTCAATAAAATACTAGCAAACAGAATCCAGCAAGTCATCAAGAACATTATCCACCATGACCAAGTGGGGTTCATCCAAGGAATGCAAGGATGGTTCAACATACGCAAATCATTAAATGTAACACACCATATCCATAGAGGCAAAGATAAGAATCAAATGATCATTTCAATAGATGCAGGAAAAGCTTTTGATAAAGCCCAACACTCATTCAGGATATGAACCCTACAGAAAATTGGTATAGATGGTCTTACCTCAATCTGATCAAGGCCATGTATGACAAACCAACAGTCAGCATCACTTTAAATGGTCAAAAATTGAAAGTTTTCTATGTAAAATCAGGAACACGGCAAGGGGGTTCCTTATCACCTCTCCTATTCAATATAGTCTTGGAAACATTAGCCAGAGCAATTAGACAAGACATAGAAATAAAAGGAATAAGGATAGGAAAGGAAGAAGTTAAACTGTCACTATTTGCAGATGACATGATACTCTACATAGAAGACCCACAAAACTCCATTGAAAGACTCTGGATGTCATAGCCAAATTCAGTAATGTAGCTGGATACAAAGTCAATACTCAGAAATCAGTCGCATTCCTGTACACAAACAAAAAATCCATTGAGAGAGAAATAAGAGAAACCACACTCTTCACAATAGCATCCAAAAAAATGAAACACTTAGGAATCAACCTAACAAAGGAAGCAAAAGATCTATTCAATGAAAATTACAGTACTCTGAAAAAAGAAATCGAAGATCTCAGAAAATGGAAAGACATTCCATGCTCATGGATAGGAAGAACAAACATTGTGTAAATGGCCATTCTCCCAAAATTATTATACAGATTCATTGCAATTCCCATCCAAATACCATTAGCATACCTCACAGATCTAGAGAAATCATTCTTTAAATTCATCCGGAACCTAAAAAGACCTAGAATAGCAAAGGCACTTCTGGGCAGCAAGGGCAGGACAGGAGGCATCACAATCCCAGACTTGAAATTATACTACAAAGCTACTGCAATAATATCAGCATGGTACTGTAATCAAAACAGACCTGAGGATCAATGGAATAGATTACAAGATACAGCCCCAAGTACAAGCACACTCAGCCACCTTATATTTGACAAAGGGACCAAACATATTCACTGGAAGAAAGATAGCCTTTTTAATAAGTGGTGCTGGAAATACTGGCTTTCCATATGGTGAAAACTAAAACTAGATGCAAGCATATCACCATGGATTCAACTAAAGTCAAAGTGGATCAAATATTTCATCTCACTCCTGAAAGAATGACCAGGATCAAGAAAACCACCAACAAGAAATGCTGGACAGGCTGTGGGGAAAAAGGAACCCTTCTGCACTCTTGGTGGGAGTGTAGACTGGTGCAGTCACCGTGGAAATCAGTCTGGAGCTTCCTCAAAATGCTGGAATTGTAAGTCTCATTTGACCAGGATATTCTGCTTCTGGGCATATTCCCAGAAGAAGTGAAGTCATCTTACCATAGTGATATATGTGCACTCATGTTTATAGCAGCATAATTTGTAATAGCCAAACCTTGGAAATAACCCAAATGCCCATCAATCGAGGAATGGATAAAAAAGTTGTGGTACTTTTATACAATGGAGTACTATTCAGCAATAAAGAAGGATCACATTGAGGCTTTTATAGGTAAATGGATGCGACTTGAGACCGTACTCATAAAGAAAATAAATCAAACTCATGTGTCAATACCACATCATCCCCTTAGTGTAAGAAACTGAGATTCAGTAAGATTCAAAATCCCCAATAAATATGGAGAAAAGGTTCTGAAGTCCAATAATGCTTTTATTCTTTGATTTGAGTAGTTCAAGTCTGTTTTCTACTATTTGATTACCATATGTGAGAAGATATGAACAGCTTTTTTGAAGAAAACAAAGGACATTAAGGTAGCCATTGTTGATTTCTTATTGTCTGATTTGAAGGCCTGTAATGCTTTGACTCTTTTATCTGATTTTATATTATTTTGTTTTGTTTGAGTTTATTGTGTGTGAATGTATAAACTACCATTTCAAAGAAAAAAGAGACTCTAGGGTAGCCGTTATTAATCTCCTATCGTTATGTTTTGAAGACCTGTATTGCTTGCAGTGCTCTGTTCTGATATGCTTTGTTGTGTTTAACTCTTTTTTTTATGTGTGTTATTCTGTTTAAAATAAAAAAAGAGCGAAAATGTGAAATCACAACAGACACAGTCAAAATTCAGAAGACAAAAACTGCTTCAGGAAATTATTTTTCTTTTTTCAAATTTATTTAAAAGAAAAAAAGACACAGAAAAGAAAAACAATAAGAAAAAGAGACAAGCAAGCAAACCAACAGCAACAACAACGTACCCAAAATAATAACAGTAGAGGTTTCCAAAAAAGATGATAGGAATTTAACAATGTCTATATTTTGCATATTGATACCTTCAAAAGGTTTGCTTAGATTACCACATATAGACATGTAAAACTGATCTAATCATATGAGTATTAGTTTTTCTTTTCCCACAACTAATGCTATCAGTAGTATAGTCATCTTAGATACCTTTTGTAAATACATATTTTTGTCTTTTTCTTTTTCTCTTCCTTCTTTCCTCCTTTCCCCTATCTACGTTACTTTTCCTCTTTGAACAGTTTCTTACCCTTACATAATATATAGTAGATTTTGGATCATATTTACTGTTTCAGTTTCTTATATTAGGAAGACAATATGGTATTTATACATGTGAGTTTGATTTATTTGAATAAAGAGTTTGCTCTCAAGTGCATCCACTTACTTATAAAAGCCTCCTTGCAATCTTTCTTTATAGCTGAGTAGTACACCATTGCATAAAAATAACACATCTTTTTATCCATTCCTGGACTGATGGGCACTTGGGTTGTTTCCAAGATTTGGATATTACAAATTGTGATGCTAAGAACATGGGTGCACACACATCACGTTGGTATGGTGTTTTTAATTTTTCTGGGAAAATGCCCAGAAACAGGATAGCTGGGTCAAATGAAACGTCTAATTCTAGCTTTTCGAGGAGTCTCCACAGTGTTTTCCACAGTGGTTGTACCAGTCTACACACCCACCAACAGTGGAGAAGAGTTCCTTTTTCCCCAGAGGCCCTCCAGGATTTGTTATTGGCTAATTGCTTGATCTTGGCCATTCCTTCTGGAGTGTGATGGACTCTTAGTGTTGTTTTAATTTCCATTTCTTGAATGACTGATGATGCTGAATACTTTTTAATATATTTATTTGTCATTTTTATTTCTTCATCTGAGAAGTGTGTATTCGTCTCCAATGCCCATTTTTTGAACGTGGTCTTTGAATTACGGGGACCTCATTTTGTAAAATTCTTTATATGTTCTAGATAGAAGTCATTTGTCTGAGGGACAGTTGGCTAAGATATTTTACCAATTCACAGGTGTTCTTCTCACACTGTTGGAGATTTCTTTGACATGTAAAAAATTTTTAATAAGATGAGATCACAGTTGTTGATTCTGGGAGGTATTTCCTTTGCAGTTTAAGTTTTGTTCATGAACTCTCTGCCTATCCCTATGTCAGCAAGATTTCTACCTGCTTTGTTTTCCAGTATATTTAGTCTTTATGTTTTAATATTTACATCTTTGATCCATTTTTACTTTAGTGCATATTGATAGACAAGGGTCTAGTTTTAATTTTAGGCATATGGAAAGCCAGTTTCTCCAGCACCACTTATTATAGAGGCTATCTTTATTCCAGTGAAAATGTTTGACCCTTTTGTCAAAGATGAGGTGGCCAAGTGTGTTTGTAGCTGTGGTTGTATCTTCTAATCTATTCCATTGTTGTTCAGGTGTGTTTTAATTCCAGTGCCTTGCTGATTTTATCATAGTAGCTTTGCAGTATAATTTCAAATCGGGGATTGTGATGTCTCCTGCATTGGCTTTGTTTCCCAGACTAGCCTTTGCTATTCTTGGTCTCTTCTGGTTCCAAAGAATTTTAGGAATATTTTCTCAAGATATGTGAGGTATGAAAATTGTATTTTCATTGGAATTGTGTTAGATCTGTATAACAATTTTGGGAGAATGGTCATTTACACAATGTTTGTGCTTCCTATCCATGAACAGGGAATGTCTTTCCATTTTCTGAAATCCTCTTTGATTTCCTTTTTCAGAGTAATGTAATTTCCAGTGTGTACATCTTTTATTTCCTTTGTTAGATTGATTCCTAAGTATTTCATCTTTTTGGATGCTAGTATGAAGGGTGTGGTTTCCTTGATTTCTCTCTCAGTGAGTTTTGTGTTCGTGTACTGGAAAGCTATACATTTTTCAATGTTGATCTTGTATCCAGCTACATTACTGAATTTGGTTATTACACCTAGAAGTTCTTCAATGGAGTTTTGGGGGCCTTCTATGTAAAGTGTCATATCATATTCAAATAATGATAATTTAACGTCTTCCTTTCCTATTCTTTTTCCTTTTATTTCTGTCTCTTGTCTAATTGCTCTGGCTAATGTTCCAGAACTATATTGAATTGAAGTGGTGATAATGGATGTCCTTGTCTTGTTCCTGATTTTAGGTTGAAAGTTTTCAGTTTTTGTCCATTTAGTAAAATGTTGGCTCTTGGTTTATCATACAACTTTTACCAGATTGAGAATAAGACCATCTGTTGCAATTTTCTGTAGGATTTTTATCATGAATGAGTGTTGGATATTGTCAAAAGCTTTTTCTGCATCTATTTGAAGGTAATCATGTGATTCTTGTCTTAGGCTCTGTTGACATGTTGTATTACATTTATTGATCTGTGTATGTTGAACCACATCTGCATTCCTTATATGAATCTCACTTGATCATGGTTTATAATCAACTTGATGAATTGTTGCATTCTATTTTCCAGTATTTTATTGAGGATATTTGCATCTATGTTCATTAGGGAGGCTGGCCTGTAATTCTCTTTTTTGGTTGGGTCTTTCTCTGGTTTTGGCATTAGGGTAATACTTGCTTTCAGGAATGAGTTAGGGAGACTTGCCCCCCTTTCAGTTTACTTGAAGAGTTTGAGGAGTGTTGTCATTAAGTCTTCCCTAATTTTCTTGTAAAATTCAGCAATGAATCCATCAAGACCTGAACTTCTTTTTATTGGTAAGTTTTCAATTAAATTTTGAACTTCATTAACTGAAATTGGGTTATTCACCAGTTTTATATAATTTAGATCCAGCTTTGGTAATTCATATGTTTCTAGGAATCTGTCCATTTCTTCTGTGTTATAGAGCCTATGAGGGTAAAGGTTTTCAAATTAGGAATTGATGATTTTTTGTATTTCTACACAGTCTCCATTGATTTCTCCTTTTTCATTTGTTCTTGTGTGGATTCGAATTTTTTATTTACTCTTTTTGATAAGGTTGGATACTTGTTTATCAATTTTATTTATTGTTTCAAAGAACTAATTCTTCAATTCATTAATTCTTTGCATTGTTTTCTTAGTTTCAATTGCATTGATTTCTGCTCTGATCTTTTTAATTTCCTCCCTTCTTTGGTCTTTGGGCTTATCTTGCTCTTCTTTTTCTAGAAGTTTGAGGTGCATTATTAGGTTGTTTATTTGTGTTTGTTCCATTTTCCTGATGTCGAAGTTTACTGCTATAAATTTCCCAGTGAGGACTGCTTTCATTGTGTGACACAAGTTCTGTGGAGTGGGATATGCATTTTTGTTTTATGGTAGATATTGTTTAATTTCTTCTTTAATTTGTTCTGTCACACATTGGTTGTTTAAGAGAGTGTTATTTAATCTCCATGTGTTTACTGGGTTTTTGTTTGCTTTTTTTGTCATTAATTTCAAATTTTACTGTGGTATGATCTGATAATATGCATGGGATTATTTTAATTCCTTTGCATTTTCTTAAGCATGCTTTGAAGACTATTATGTGATCTATTTTAGAGAATCACCCATGTTTAGCTGAGAAGTATGTATATTCTGATGTTGTTGGGTGGAAAACTTGGTACGCATTCAGTAGGTCCATTTTTTTCATAAGTGTGATTAAATTTTTGTGTTTCTTTGCTGATTTTTCGTTTGCTTAATCTATCTGTTTGTGACAAAGGTGTGTTAACATCTACTGTGATAACTGTAGTATTGCTTATTTGATTTTTCTTGTGTATTAAGATTTGTCTTGCATTTTTTGGTGCTCCTGTACATATTTATGATTGTATTCTCTTCCTCTTCAAGTTTTCCACTACCAAGTATGTAGTGGCCTTTTTTTTTTTTAATCTCTTTTGATCATTCTTGGTTTGAAGTTCTCATTGTCTGTTAACAGGACAGCAACCCCTGCTTTTTTCTATGTTCCTGTCACATGGAGTATTGTTTTCCATCCTTTGACTTTTAGTGTGTTAATTTCCTTTTGAGTTAAATGTGTTTCTTTTACACAGCATATTGTTCGATTTTGTTTCTTAACTATGTCACTGTGTTACTTCTTTTTGGTGAGTTGAGGCCATTTACATTGATGGATATAATTGATACATACTGATTTATCCCTGTCATGTTATCTTTCTGTTGTTGGTTTTCTACTTTTTCTGCTTAATTGTTTGCCCTCCTTACTGTTTTCTTCTTGTTGTTGTTCTTGGAATCATAATTACCTTTATCTCTTTCTAGTGTATGTTTTAGTACTGTTTGTACTGTTGGTTTGGTGGTCATGAATGTCTTCAGTTGTTCTTTTTCATGGAAGTATCTTATTTTTCCATCAATTTTCAAAGTTACTTTTGCAGGGTACATCAATCTGGGTTGGAACTTGTTTTCCTTCAGGACTTGAAATACTTCACTCCAAGCTCTTCTTGACTTGAGTGTTTGTGTTGCAAAGTCTTGCATGATTATGATAGGCTTTCCTTTATAGGTGATGTGTTTGTTTTCTATGACAGTTTTTAGTATTCTGTTCTTGTGCTGAATTTCTGGTATCTTAATTATTATTTATCTGGGTGAAGATTTATTTTGGTTATGGTTAATTGGGGTTGTGTATGCCTCACTTATCTGTATATCATATTCTTTTCCCATGTTTGGAAAATTTTCTATGTTTATTTTTGTAAATTGTCTTTGTATGTCATTTACGTTGACCTCTGCTGTTTCCTTGACACCTGTATTTCTTATATTGTTTCTCTTTGCATCATCTTGCAGCTGTTGAATTGGTGTTTCCTGGTTCCTTGTTACTCTTAAGAGATTTTCCTTTCATGATCATAAGCTTCCATTCATTTTTCAAGGTCTGAGAGTGTACCTTCAGCTTCATTCAAGAAGTTTTGACAGCTTTCAATGGAATTTTTAATTTCCAGAATATTCCTTTGGATATGTTTCATGCATACTAATTTTCTTTAGATACCCTTATTTCTTTCATAATGTTTGTAATTTCTATTTTTAACTGAGAGATTATTTATGATCTGATTTAATCTATAGCTCCATGGAGTTGTTTCTTTACTTCAGTTGCTATCAATTCATAAAGTTCATTTGTGCAATTTCCACTGTCTTCAATTTCATGTCACTGGGCTTGTTGTCAGTGGGCTGGAGGAATGAGACTGCATCTTGCTCTTTTGTTTTGCCACTTTCCTCTGGGACCCATTCAGCTGGTCAGACAACCTCATGATGGATTCTACTGGTATGCTGTGATGGGCAGATCTTCAATCCTCTGATATCCATGTGGTTAGCTATGGCACAACCCTGAACTGTGGTGCCACAGCCTTGTGCTCTGTGACCTGTAATGCAGATCATGCATTCCCCTGATGGATTGTGCTGGATTGCACTGAGACAGTGGGTTAGGCAGAGCTCAGATCCTCCATATAGCTAGTAGGGATGCAGAACTGGAGTGCTTCACCAGGAACTTGCACCTGGCTGGATGGAGCTCAGAATCTCTGGGACACAGGCCGCTAGAAGGGATGCATCCCCAGAGTGTTTTGCTAGGGAATTGTGCCTGGCTGGGTAGAGTTCTGAACCTCCAGGATCCAGGTGGCTAGCAGGGATTCACCCAGTGCCTTTCAAGTGACTGGGTGGAATTCAGAAGCTCTGGGACTCATGTAGTTAGCAGAGTGGCACCCCTGGGATGTGGTACTGGAGACTTGTACCTGACTGGGTGAGTTTCAGGGACCCAGGGGGCTAGCCTGGATGCACCCTTTGAATGTGGCACTTCTGGGGTCTTGCACCTGGCTGCAAGGAGTTCAGAGCCTCTGGACCTTGTGGCTAGCCTGTGTGCACTTCTGGAGTGTTGGGCTGCAGTACTTCTCCTGGCTGGGTCATGTTCTGAGCCTGGGACACACTCCTGAACTATGCACGGGAGACTTGTGCTCTGATGGGCAGAGCTCAAATTTTCCAAGACCCACTGGTCACTCCCTGATGGGTGACTCTGGGGTTCTGGGCTGGATTGGGCTCTGTATAATTGTGGCTTGTGAGACTGCTCGGGAATCCCCTGATGGATTGTGCTGGAATGCTCTTACTGGGTAGAGCTCAGTTCCTCTATGCAGCTAGCATGGACGCACATCTGTAGTGTGGCATGCGCTTTGCATTTAGCTGGGTGGTGTTCAGAACCTCCAGAACCCAGGAGGGTACTCTGTTCATGCCCCTGGAGTGTGGTGCTGCTGAGGGTCTTGTGCCTGGCTGCAAGGAGTTCAGAGGCTTTGGACCACACAGTCAGTCTTGGAGCACCTCCGAGAAATTGGACTGGCACCTTGCTCATGGCTGGGCAGAGTTCTGAGCCTGGGATGCCTGAAATTTATTTTTCAGAAAATTAGGAAACCATGATGAAATGAATAGATTCCTAGACATGCAACAACTAATAATCTAATCAAAGAAGGCATAAATATGCTTAGCAATGAAATAGCAAACAGTGATAATAACACAGTACTAAAACATCTGCCAACAAAACAAAATCCACTACCCAATGAATTCACAGCTCAGTTCTACAAAACTTGTATATGTGTTACATCATCAAAACTTGCAAAGCTCTGCAATTAAATTGAAAGGAATGGAGTGCCCCAAACTCCTTTATGGAAGCCCATATCACCCTGATTACTAAATTACAGAACAACTCATCTAAGCAAAAAGTGTAAACTAATATCTTTAATGAGTCTAGATGCAAAATTACTCAAGGTATCAGTAAACAGAATGCAGTACATTATTGAAAAGATAATACTTCATTATCAAGTAGATTTCATCCCAGAGGTCCAAGGATGCTTCAACATACATAAAACAATAAATGTCATACATCACATAAACAGAAGCAAGGTCAAACCCTACAGTCCGATCAATTCATGCAAAATAAAACTTTTGACAAAATCCAACACCACTTCATGATGAAAACCCTGAAGAAAACAGGTATAGAAGGACCATCCCTCAATTTGACGAAAGTAATTTATGATAAACCAATAGCCAGCACCATACTAGATGAGGAAAAACTGAAAGCATCTCCCTAAAATCAGGAGGAAGACAAAGATGCCCATTTTCACCTGCCCTATTCAACCTAATAATTGAAACACTAGCCTGAGCAATTAGGCAAGGGACAGAAATAAAAGTGATACACATAGGAAAAGAAGAATTCAAATTGTCATTATTTCTGGATGACATGATCTTCTACATAAGAGACCCAAATAATTTCACCAAAAATCAGTTAGATTTAATAAAGAACTTCATCAACATAGCAGTATATAAGATGAATGCACAAAAACCATTAGCATTTGTGAACACCGATAATGAACAGATGAAAAGGAAATTTTATAAACAATACCATTCAAAATAGCTTCAAAGAATTAACCTAAACAAAATTAGAATGACCTCTACAAATAAAACTTTGAAACATAAGATTAAGAGTTCACCAGAAAGTGGAATTATGGAGGCCATTCGAGGCCCAGGGAGGGAAAAGTCAGATAGCAACTCCTGAGAATTGCCCATGCAGGGACTGTGAGGAGCCGATCAAGAAGCCAAGTAGCCAGTCTTTCTGGTAAGCTGTGCAGAACAGGCCGGGCCCAGGAAGAGAAAAGTCAACACCTCCTGTGAGCCTACTGACATGCAGGCTGAGAATCACCAAACCCACTTACCCTGTAAATGATGAGCTGGTTTGGAGGTCAGCCTGAGTTGATAGCAAAGGAGGTACAAAAACCAGCTGAAGACTTCTAACGTTGGTTGAGTTTACAGGCCTGTGACTGGCAGTCTGGGCATCTATAGGGAGGATAACAGTATGCAATGTGGCAAATATGGGGGATTTTTTCTATCTTGTTTTTGAAGTCTGATACTGTTCTCACTGTTTGGCTTTTATTAATTTTTTGGCTTTATGCAATATTCTGTTTTGATTAATTTTATTCTGTTTTGCTTTGGTCAGATTTTGCTATGTCTGATGGAATGGACAACTACTGTGAAGATAACAAGATATATTATGGTAGCCATTGTTGTTTTCCTATTATCCTGCTTTGATGTTCTATACCAATTTCACTGCTGTGTTTTGATTGGATTTATTCTGTTTTGTTCTGTTGGGTTTCATTATCTTTAAAATAAAAAAATAAATTGAAAAAAGAAAGAAAGTGGAATTATGCTCACTTCCACGCAACTCTGCAATCACTTTCTGTCTGGTGAAATTTAAACTTCATAAACCATTCTGCTGTGCTATTTGCTCTGTGTTCTCACTGTATATATGGCAAAAAGCAGCCAGCAGTACTTATACCACAGCCTGATCTTTTAGGCTGCCTTAATATTTACTCTGCTGCATTTATTAATCCACCACACCTAACTTCAGTCTTTTGTGAAGTCTCATCACATGAGAGAAAGGTAGAAAAATTTTTGGCCAGAGTGTCACACACATGGCCTCTAGTACAGCTTTCAGTAGAGTCCTTTTTTCCAATTGAAAACTCCTGGGACTAGTTTTTATAACCTGTGTAACTATCACCATTGTGGCCTTGTAAGCTGTGATTGGAGTCTCAGATCATGTTCTGCTTACAGCATTCTTGAGCTTGTCTAGCTAATATCTCAAAAACTTTCCAAATTTCTCCCATTAATCAGTTTCTATGGTTTCTGAACTACTTGGTTAGGTATAGTCACAGCAGCAAGCCCAATTATCTGGTACCAATTTCTGTTGGACAGTTTCCCATCACTGGAACAAAATATTCAATACTCATAAAGTATGAGAGGTTCATTTTGAGTCAGCATTTCAGTCCATGATCAACCAACTTCAAGGCAGAATTGGCAAGGTATAGTGGAGGACACCTTCTTACATCATGTTGGCCAGGAAGCAGAGCAATAAGGCAAAACCCTGAGATAAATGTGCACTCTTCTAAGTCACATTCCAAGTGGTCCATACTTTCCAACCAGGCTCCACCTCTGTATCTGAGACTTTCGGGAATTATTTGAGATCTGAACCATAACATTATACAAGAACATTGTTAGCTACAAAGGTAGTTATGATAAAAATAACAAACATTTCTCCCTTTAGATGTAAATGTCCTTGATTAAAATGATTTTACCACATTGCATGGATATCATTGTGTTCTATAAGCTACTGGCAGGAAGTCAAAGAATGTGCATTTTGGTTCCAGTTTTAAGGAAAATTTGACTTTGTTAAAGATCTCAGGGGTTTTTTTCCTGAAAAGTAAATGTATGAAATTGTGGGGAGGAGGAGCTAAAGATGGTGGAACAGTAAGCAGCTGAGTAAACAGGCTCTCTAAGAGAAACAGTTTAGATGCTGGAATATAACATCATGAAGAGGGCAAGAAGGAAGGAAGTAGGTCTCCGGAGCCAAGGAAGAATCTAAATTATGAACTGAAGCTCACAAAGAGAATAAAAAGAATTTCAACAAAGAATACGGTGTTGGCTCACAGAGCCTCAGCTTGGAGCTGGATTCACTCTGACTGAAGAGCTGCTGAGCCTGGAGACACGCGGTCATGGTTGCAGTCATGATCTCAGCTGCGTTTGAACCCAGAGATCTCTGTGGAGAGGCACGTGGGTGAAGGAGAGTGGTGGACGTGGAGCTCTGTGCTGGCTGCTGGTGAGTGCTTGGAATTCCACCCCACCTCCACAGGACAGAGTGATCATCTGGGCCCCATCTTGGAGTTGGGCAGGTTAAGCCTGGGGCCAAGACTGCTACCCACTTCTGGCGTCAGCACCAGGTTTTGGGCAAACCCGCGGAAGTTGCTTGGAACGAAGCCAGAAAAACCAGTCATTTGGGAGCTCCAGGTTGTGGGCAGACCCGAGGAAGCTGATTGGTTGGAGATCAGCTTCCTTGAGTGTTTCAGGCAATATTGCTAAACAGCTTAGATTCACAGGGCCTGACCAGGTCTGCTCCCATGCAAATGCCGAGTGGCTTGGTGCCCAGCTCAGTGCACAGACACAGGTGCCCAACATCAGATATACATAGCCAGCACTGGCTAGAAAAGACAAACAGCCTACCTTCAAAGAAGTTGTGGCCAGTGCTGGGGTGCCTGGGACCACGCTACTCGGGGGTGGAAGAAATCAGGAATATGCCAAGATGAAGAGGGAGAGGGAAATCTCTGGCATCCAACCCAAGCAGCACAATTCCACAAGAGGAAAACATGGAGTTCGAGAATTGCACACCTGAAGTGTCTGAAGGGATGTCAACCGAAGTGAAGAAACAACTTCAGGAAGCTATAGGAGAAATTAGAACAGAAATTCTAGCCCAGGTAAAAGAAGAAATGAGAACCATAATAAAAGAAATACTAAACATCTCTAAAGAAGACACAGATAAAAAAAATAGAGGAGCATAGGAAAATGAGGGAAACCATGAATGAACACCGTAAGAGAGACTTAGAATGTATGAAACAGATTCAAAGAGATATTCAGAAAACTAAAAATTCATTTGATAGCTAGCATGTTGACATGAAGGAAACTAAAGAAAGACTTTCAAAGCTTGAAGACAGGATTGAGGCCATGACCGTGAAAGGAAAGATCTCTTAAAAATAACAAGGTCTCAGGAAGTAACAATTCAACAGCTGGTGGACAACTCAAAGATGCATAATTTAAGAATTAAAAATGTGAGTGAAGAAGCAGGTGTCAAGACAAATGACATCAGGACCTTATTTACAGATATAATTTTTGAAAACTTCCCAAGCATAAAAAAAGAATATGA
>RJWT010006719.1:0-28683 GCA_004365215.1 Cuniculus paca | reverse complement strand
AAAAGCAGCCGGTTTTTTGTAGAAGCGACTTCCCTTTCTGGTGAATATACCCATTTTCCATAGCAGAAGACCCTGATTGTTGGAACAGTAAAAGGAGAAAACCTGGGAGAAGGGAAACATAGGAAGAGAGGATGGGGGAAGAGAGAGTTGGAAGGGAGAAGAAAAGGGGTGAAAAGGAAAGGCAGAGGGGTTGAGAGCATTGAAAGTGGAGCTATTTTCAGCTGAACCTGAGTGCAGATTTCATCAGGCTCCATGGTTGTAGGGAAACAGGCTTTGTGGACCTTCTTGTGACTTCATGTGAAGCGGCCGTGGCGACTGAATTCTCTGACACTGTCAGAGTCTGGACAACCTTGCCAGCTCCTGGAAGGGCAGCCAACAATTGTCACAGGCAAAGCATCAAAAGCATGAGCTGTCGATAGTGACCTGCATTTGCAGAAAATCTGAGGGCTTCCTAATTAACGGGGGAGCTCTAAGTGAAAGTAAAGCAGCCGACAAGCCCCCTCACACGCGCTAAGTGTCACGATGCAGATAATCATTACATCTAACAAGCTTCTGCTTTTCAGCAAAAGCTAGGGAGACCAACTTGTTTACATTGTGGTTCAGTTGCAAAGAAGGAAAAGGCAGCCAAGAAATGAAGAAAGAATAAGAAGGAAAAAAAAATAGGAAAGAAGAATAAAAAGAAGTTGATCTGCATCTAGTGCTTGAGATGAATGCTCAAAGCCCCCTCCCTGAACTCCACCATTGTTGCTCACTGAAGTTTTCTGATACATTCCCTGCTCCGTATTTTTTCCTTACTGTGATCGGCTAATATGCCAGCTCATTCATTTGATGTTTCTTGGAGATAAGCATCCTCTGTGAGTTATTTTTGACCATTGCAGCATTCTGCAGGGTCTAAATTTTTGAACTCAGTGCACCAAACTTAAATATTACAATCAGAACACATGATACATGAGCCAAGGCGATAGCTCAGCGGTGCAGCACCTGCCTGGCAAGCACAAGGTCCTGAGTTTGATTCCTGGTGTCTACCAAACAAAAAACAAAACCAAACAAATCAGACAATTTTGGTCTGATTTGGGTTTCACCTAGGCTAGAGAAAGAAAGTACAGCTGAAGAGAACCTCACCAGTACCCAGGACTTTCCCAAGATCATTTGGGACTTGCCTGAACTTAGGCCTCCTGGCTGAAGTCAGGACTGTTTATGTAGGGCAGAGGAATTAGAGTCCTGGTTTAAGGCATTGATTTAAGCTAGGTTTCAAAGGTCTGAGTGAAGCTGATCATTTTATGTGTTTTCTTTCCTGGGTGTTCTCACTGTTGAAACCATTTTTCTCTCATGGGACATACACCAGAGGGTAAAGGATTATGAACCCTGACTGTTGGCCAGCATTGTTCAGGAGACAGCACCAGCAGCATTTCTCCTGCCTGCTCTGGTTCCTTCCAGACTCCCCACACTATCCTCACAATTATTCATGGGAAATAAAATAATATAAATCGCACTGCCTGATTCTTCTCAAACACCTTGCAAAGTAATCACAGGCTCAAGTGCAGGTTTTCTTGCAGTGCCTTTACCAGTAAATCAGATTTTGAGCATTTATCAGTGAAAGTTAGATTTAAGCATCATTCTTGTAAGATTTGAAAGAAAGATTTGTTTCAGTGGGGACTCTGCCAATCAATGATCTTTCAGCTTGACTCTGCTATCAATTATTGCTGCAATTATTTGTCTAGTTGGATATTTAAAATGTCATCAGAAAGAGATGATTACATATTCCAGAAAGCAAGGCAGTGTATAATCATATGAACTGAATCCAGTTAAATGTAGTGTGGGACCAACCTGTCCTTCAAAGTAGAATTCTTGAGCTACCACGGAAGCAGCAGCCTTCTGCCCTGTTTTTCAGGCAGCTGATCTTAACCTTGGGGTGCAGTGCACTGTCAGGGTCAGGCAATACTCAATTATGTGGAACTTTCCAAGTCTGAAATGGAATTGCTCCTTCAGAGACACAAGAAGTGCATTTTGGTTATCTCGTTTAATTCATCTGCAAATCTATAAATAAGCAGGCCCTCTATTCTTCTTGCTTCCTGTGGATTTAAATGCCAAATTCTGATTTGTGGCAAACTTGTCACATGCTCCTTTCCCACTCTCTATGCCTGGTGCCCAGGAACTAAGCAGTGGCGTGGAAATTACAACTGTTTGGAAGCCAAGAAAAAGCTCCATTTCTCACTTTTCTCCAGTTCCGGATATTCTCGGCCCTGCTCCATCTCTCAGCCTCCTCCCCGCACGCCTCCTCCACTGAACACCCTCCTTCTGTCCGCTCCATGAACAGGAAACTGAAATACAGCTCCAGTTTTTTTAAGTGGAGGGAGAGAAACCACAACCTGAACAGACAACCCCCAAATCTCCAACTAAACGAAACTCCCTAGACTGAATGACCCTAAATGTACTGAGCGCCTAGAAACTCCCCTTTATTAGATCTGCCTTTAACAAGACTGAGAGTGTTAGTGCATCTCTATCCCTTGACTCCAAGGTCAGAACTGACCAGAGGCTCCAGGGAAGGTCTCTGAATCTCGGTGGGTTTCCTGAATATGAGACTTTTCTGTGGGGCTGTCTGTTGAGGCATTTCCCAGTTTACTTCCCAGGGAGCACGCTGAGCTCTTATCTTTCCAGGATAGCATGGTGGTCCAAAGGCCCCCCACCATATCGCAAACCGTACTGAGGGTCTGTTCGAGAATTAATCTCATCTGTGGAAAAAAAAAAAAGAAAAAGAAAAAGAAGCCTTTGAAACCACTGAGGCTTGGGTTGTATGTGTTGGAGAGAGAAGATGTAGGGGTGGAGCACCAAAAAATGACTTAAAAAATAATGGCGAGCCATTGAAATGGAGAAGAAACACTGTCTCTGCTACTGTCACTTGTAGCTAGGGGCCAGCAGTGGACAGTTCTGCCATTCTTGTCTCTTCTCCTCTCCTCCCTCCCCCCTATTTTAGACTGAGTAACCTCAGTTTTAGCTCAGCCTAGTGTCACTGTCCTCTCAGGGACAGAAATTACTTTGATTCTTTTTTTCTTCAGTTTTGTTTTTTGACACAAGGTCTCCCTATGGATTTCGGGCTGGCCTTGAACTCACTATGTAGCCCAGGCTGGCCTCGAGCTCAGAGCGATCCTTCTGCCCCTGCCTCTCAAATGCTGGGATTACAGGTGCACGCCACCGCACCCGGCCACTTTGACTCTTGAAAGCTTGCCTGTATGCTTGTGGTAGATGAGGTTTCATGTGTGGGTACCACAAAACAGAGGTGTGAAAAACCTGGTTTAGCTCTTAGGTGATAGAGGTGAAGTTCCGGGTTCTGAATATTTTTACTTTTTCTGGGATTCCTGCCCCATTTTTGTTTTTACAAGAATAAGTGTACTTGTTTCTTTCTTCATATCTTCCAGCATGATCCCAAGTAGAGATGAGTGGCTGGATGTGAGAATGGGGTTCTGGAGGGGCAAGGAAGTCCTGCCAGGGGTATCTTCCCACTCATGGCACAGTTTCCCATTCATGACTTCCTGGGGCACCTTGGGCCTTTCAGTTCCCTGTTCCTTGGCTGTTGCTGTCCCTGACTGTGCCAGGATCCAGCATAACTTGGGTGACAAAGTGCGACTGGCTGTAGGTGTCCCGTATCAGAGACAGAGAGGCAAGTGAGGGCAGCCACCAGCCCTTAATGCGTCTTCCAGGGCTAGCTCCCCAGCCATGTTTCAAGACAAAAGTATTTAGAACTGTGGGTTCCAAATAGCACTGTTGGAGTAGACGAATTTCATGCCATTCTTTCTTTTGAGGCAGAAAAAGGGAGTCTAAGTGTGGGAGGGGTGGTGAAGATAGAAGAAAGTATTGAGTATTGCTTTTAAAAAGTTGAAAGGGGGAGAGCAAAGGGGCCAAGATGGTAATTGGGACAAATTCATCAGAAAACTTAAGGAAATTTGACATCTATTGTCATTCTTCGAACTGTAATTGTGCAGCATTTGGAAAGTGAATTATTAACCTGATTGTCCATAACAACCATTGAGTAAATACACAATTACAGATTTCCAAAATAGTATAGCTAACCGATGGGCCAGCAGCCACTTTCAAGGGACTGAAATAATCTCCTGGTTCAAGGCTGACCTAGAGGCTCCTTGGTTAGTGAATCATTTACTAGGGAGACCTCAGTGACTTGGGGAAGGAAACGTTTTCCGTTGGTCACTGCTGGCTCCGTGACCAGGTCCTTCCAGCAGGTCACTGAGAATAGCTGTCCAACAGGAAGGAGAGTCCAATGTGTCGTGCTTTGAGTATTTATTGAGGGGCTGTTCTTTGCCCCAGTGATATGGTGTCTGGTGATTTGAGATGTTGCCTTGGTTCTCGGAAGGCTTGGACCTTAGTTGGGGAGCCAGTGGTGGGTGCATGTTGATGATATGGTGTCCCGGCCCTGGGAGAAAGTAGTGAAGGGGCAGGGCCAGAAGAAAGGCAAATCCTTTGCAACCCCTTATATTGTATAACGTGTTGACTTTATGTCTCTAGCCTGCTAACCTTTGTGCCCACTCCCTGCCCTTGGTGCACAGAGAGAGTAATCTCAGTGGGGCCTCTTCCCTGGGAAGTCCACAGCCTGCTCCAACGCTGGGGGAGCTGCTAGAGTCAGCCAAGAGCCGCAGGCCATAAATGCAAAGTATGATTTAACAAAAGCAGCTTTTGAGTGAGAAAGCTGAGTGGAGTTGTCCCAACCTGTCAACTTCAGATTTCTTTCCTCCTCTCCATAAATCAAAAAACGGTTGGTAGAAGGGAGGGACAGAAGCGTTTCATTTTCAGATTTTGTAAGAAAATAAAATCAAATCAAAAGAACCTGTCCCACGCTGATACCTTACATGCCAGGTTTGAGCCTGAGGCAAATTTTTGTGGCCATGTAATAAGCCTTTTTAAAATGGTGACAGACCCTTGACTCTTTGCCTTGAATTACATTGATAAAAGACATTTTATTTCGTTAGAGCTGGGGCAGGAGTACAGGACGGTTCTTGCCTGGTCGGCCTCTTTGAAACTGCGTCAGCCCTGCTGTCCACACTCCCCACCGCCTGACAGGGCTTGAACACCATGGCGGCAGAGATCTGTGGGCTGGTGACAGAGGGGGCTTTCAACCCGGCAGTTGAAGGTTGAAGCTCTGGAAGCAAAAGGATTTCAGCCTGAGGGGCTTGTTAAGGGAGAGTGAAGTCTTTCACATTCCTAGTAGACCTGAGAGATCTTGACACTGGTGGCCCCCGGTGAGCCCTCGCGATCTGGACTGTATGGAACTAGAGTGTGACTGAGATGCTGGACCTTGGAGACCTCATTTTCCAAACAGCCTCAAAGAGATTCAGAATTTTAAAACATGACCTGTGAGGTCCCTTTAGGCACCCTCGATAGCCATGGGATACGCCCATCAGCCTTTAGAAGCCAGGTCTCCACAGGCTGAGCTCCAGGCGGGACTATCTGGTGGCTGGAAAGCATTTGACAATGATGCATTCTTAGTTTGAGAAACAGTGTCCGAAACTTGGGGTGTCACTTCTGCTACATCAGCTGAATGCTCACCCCATAGGTTGGGGCCACTTGAGTGAATGCGGATTGTATCTGTGGGCATCTTTTTGTGCAGGGGACTCTTTCCAGGTTGGTCAGTGGCATAAATGAAGGATTCGAAGTGGGATAAAAAGCTGGGAAAATAACCATGATGTCAAGAAAACAGGTCTGCCTGTTGTTCTGTGGGACTCCATCCGAGAGGGTAGGGCTGCTGTGTTCCTGGGAGGTGTGAAGGTGCTTAGGGACGCAGGAGATGGTAGCAGTTGCCGCTTGCCTTGGGCAGAGGCCTGCTTCCGAAAGAAGAACTTGTCGTCAGGGGACGAGGCCTGGCCTCACAGTACTGGAGCCCTGCTTGATTCAGCTCACCTCAGGCTAGACAGCAGCCTAGTTTTGTTCCTGAAGAAATGTCAGAATTTGACCTGCTAGACCTTTTTTTTTTTTTTTCACTTGGAGGCCTAAATTAGTTCGTATAATTTCTGAGCAATTCTGTGTTAACCATAGAACATAATAGGTTTTTAATTCTGGAGAATGGCCAGTTCTGGTTCTAAGAATCTCTTGGCCAAGAATGTCACAGAGTATTAGGTCTGTCGTGTGTGCCCTGCCCACTTTCCCTGAAGTGCACATACCATTTTATAGTCCCAGAAAGGCAAGCAATTGCCTGTAAGGAACCTGGGCAGCGTAGTCCCCTTTGGCCCACTTTGGGGTCTCCTGAGGTGAATGACGAGGAGCACTGGTCCCCATGTAGGTGGGTAGGGCTCTGAGGTTTGGACTTGCCCTCACTACTTGCAGCGGGACATTTCTGAGACCTTGCCTCTCCCCCTGGGGAAGGGAGGATGAAGCTTTCCACAAGGGACAGGACATACTTCCCTGAGAAAAACTAGGCTTAGAGAGAGGAGGAGTGTCCTGCTCTGTTGGTGGTGGGGTGGCCTGCCCACCTTTGTGGGGTCCCCCATTCTTGTGGCAGCCCTCTTCTTGGGAGGGTTGCACAGACCCGTCACGGAAGGTAAGACCAGAAAACTAGCTGGGCTGTCATGTGGCCTGGGCCTGCTCACACCTACTGTTCTTGTCTCTCCTTGTCTTGTCACCCTCTGCCTCTACGGTGCCCAGAACAAAACATTGCTCACCTTATGAACACCATGTTTGGTTTTCTTTAACTTATTCTGGTACTTTTTCAAGACGGATCACAGTTGTGATATATAGGCATAAATGACATTTGTCGCGAGTTGACAAAGATAAAAAGGCTAGGGGTGGCCTCTTCAGAGTAATTTGGGAGTTGTGTGTTCTGCTGGCTTTGATAGACAAGCCCTTCTCTGCCCTGGCAGGTGTTATCAGAATTAAACGTTTGCTAAGCTAATGGTCATTCTCCTTAGATCCATCTTCACAGCCCAAATGTTTCTTCTTCCCTTCAGCTGAAAATGTGGGTCTGCCCTCCTGGGTCATCGCATACTTCACTGGGAGGGGACTCTTGAATGGTTTTCAGACTTTCCAGGTGTCCGAGATTATGATTTCCCATCCTTTATTTCTCGGGTGGGATGTCTATAAATATTTGTGTGAAGCTGGACGGACAATTTGGGGGAAACAAAGATGTGTTCGGGCCATCTTTCTGTGTCATTCACCCCTTCTGACCACAGAGGCACTGAATGCAGTTGCGCCCCACTTTCAGAAGGCCCAATGTGCACCAAAACCTCATCAATGGAAACTGATAAATTAGAGGGTGATTTTTCACATTACAGAAAGATTGTTAACTTTTCAAAAGGTTTCACCACAGGGTTCCTTTAATAGTGAGCTCCCCCACTGAATGTGAAGTGTTTGTTTACAGATCATTAACTACTTGACAGAGAGGGTGTTGGGGGCTGGGGGTGGGGACCGCACTTAAAAGGTAAAATGTTAGAAGCCCTGCCAATTTTAGATGAGCCTGGGAGGGTGAGGAGACCTCTCTGAAGTTACGTTGGCTAGCAAATGTGATTCATTTTACAGAAATTCATTTCACATGGGGCTTTCCAGGAACCCTCCATGCTGATTGAAGGCAGAGGCCGCAGGGTGCTGGGGCCTTGCCACCCTGGTTGGAGGTGGCTAGGGAGAGGTACTGTGTGTGCTTTTGTGAGCAGCAGGTGCCAGGCTCTGGCATGAGGTCCAGCTTTGCCACTGGCCTTCTGGCACAGTCCACAGAGACCTTTTCCCTTGACATTTACCCTGGGTGTGTGAGAAGTTTCTTCCTGGTTCTCTGACCTTCAGTTTCATTGGCTCAGGACTCACCTGGGTTTCCTCTTGGAAACTCAGACAAGTGAACTTTGCAAGTCTCTACCCCAGGAGTTTGAAATGCACCATCCGGCTTACGGTCCTGGACTCAGGAATTAACATGGTGTCTGGGCCCAGGCCACACTCTCCTATAGGTCCCTCCTAATCCGGAAGGTCACAAGTTCAACTTTTAGCATGGCCCTAGGAGGCTCAGACCGGCATGGGAAGCAGAAGAGAGAAGTCACCCACCTGCTCCAGCTGTTTCTTTTTCAAGTTGAGAAGACTTAGGGTCAGAATTTGAATGGGATTTCCTCAAAGGGAGAAATAGCTGGTGAGTGACAAAGTTAGGACTGACACACCAAGGTTCCTGCCTCTCCTCCAGCAAGAAAACAACCTGGGGAGGGGCTGCAGCGAAAGTCAGTGTGTTGTACAAAGGCATCTTTCAAAGTACCTCCCAGATTCCCCCAAATATACTGAAAAATATTTCCCATAGAGACAAGTCTCTCTCTCCCCCTCCATCTCCCCCCCCCCAAGAAGTGCTCAGAGCCAAAGTAAGTTTCCCTTGTCCTCCTTATGACTTTGAATAGAAGAAAGAGGAAATTAGGAGGGAAGGTCAAAATGACGATGGAAGAGACAATGTAGTATAGGAAAATCTCAACATTTTTTGCCCAGTCATTTGTTGAAAATGTTTCAGCAAGTACAAGCCCATCTTAACCTGGCAATGATACATCTGAAATAGATTACTTAAGCCAGGGAGCAAAGAAGAATGTAGCTATCAACACTTGTTTGTCTGACTCAGAGAAATAAAACAGTGGATTCTGCCTTAGTAGACCACCCACCATTCATTAGAGGAAGAAAAATTTGAGGTGGAGGGGTGGGGAGATAAAAGAGGACCGATGAGCTTTGATAGTTTTGCAATAGTCCACATGGCTGTGTCCCTTATTTTAAGAAAATGAGGTATTTGAAAATATGAATTTGTGAAAGCTAAAGACTTCACAGAAGTCCTCAGAGGATTGATTTAGATGACCATAACCTCTGCTGTTGCCCAGATGAATGAATGTACAGTGTTTTGATTTGAATATAACTGACTGGTGAGCTCCCTTTTCTTTGTATACCTTGGGCTTTGCTTCTCTCTGAACATCTATGTTTTTTCTTTTTGTCTAGAAAGTGCTTCTCTTGGCTTTCCAAGGCTAGCTTCTAAGTTACTTCATCCCTTAAGCCTGGGTACTCTCTTGGAAAGGGAAGTATATAGTTAACCCTCTGCACCCAGTGGGTTCTGCATTCAAGGATTCAACCAACTTCCTCGGATTGCACATATTTGAAAAAAATAGCATCTCTACAGGACCTGTGCAGTTTTTTTCCCCATCATTGTTCCCTAAACAATGTAACTATTTACTTAGCATTTGCATTGTTTAGATATTGTAAGTCATGTAGAGATAATTTAAGTATATGGGAAGATGTGCGTATTATATATAAATATTTGCCATTGTATATGAGGGATTTGAGCATCTGGAGATTTGTGTATCTGAGTGGGTTACTGGAACCCATCTCCCAGGGGATACTGAGGACTCACTGTCATTTCTATTCCTTTGAATTTTCATAGTAGTTTTTCTCTGCCTTTCTCATGACACACTTTCTACACTGGAGTAGGGCAGTTTCTGTTAAGGCCTTATCTTTCTGCTAGATGAAGGCTCCTGTGGGGAAGTTGATATTTGAATTTTCTCTGTGCTACCCACAGAGACTAGCCAATTGCTTTGGGCATTATGGGCATTGAGTAAATATTTGTTGAATGAATGCATGGAGAATGAATGAATGGAATATATCCTGGGAACACACATTTTGGATAGTGAAGTACATGGTTAAACAAACAAAAAAATTGTTCTAAGACAATTTGTCTTTTTATGCAGCAGCCTTCCAGCTTCTTAGACAAGTCCCTCCATTCTAAGGCAAAAGCTTAAAGTGTAATAAAAATTTATCTAATTCACGATCAAGTGAAAATACTTTGGGCCCAAAGCCAAAGAATATTATTGGAGTGAACTTTTTTCAACACCCTAAATTTAACCAGCTGGAATTCTTTTTTTAAGTACCATCCTATTCAACCTTTTGAAATGAAGGATTTGCCTTTTAGTGGGAAATCTGCATTTCAACACAAAGATGGAACACAATGTCTCTGGTTTAGTTATTCTTCAGAAAAGCAAGCTCTTTTTTTTTTTTTTCCTTTGAATTATATGCTTTGCTTATGTTAAAGACACAGATTGCAGAAAATTTTGTTTAGGCCTGACAGATTGGTGGCTTGCATTTTTTGCATTTTTATAGATAAAGGGGCATGAAAGATGTCATCTCTCCCTCTTCCTTTATAAAAAGACCTGAGACAAGGACTCTTAAAAGGTGAAATTAATAACCTGTGTTTTGGATAATTATGGTTCTGAAAGGATAGAATTGGCAAAAAAGAATCTTTAAATGAGTGATCAATTTAATTGAAGTCACTGGTGAAGTATCAAGTAGTATAAAGACCATGAACAGGTTTCAGCAAAGAAATTCTGTGGTGTGGTGTCTACAATCCTTGCTTGCTTTCATTTTTGCAGAACACATCTTTTAAAGAGTATCTTGATTTGGTAAAAACTTAAGCCAGTAAAAAAAGCAATGAAGGAAAAAAATGGCCATGGACATGCTCATTTGTAGAACAAAAGAGAATGTGATTTTGACAATATCAGAAGGTTAATTAGGAATTCTGTTAGCAGTGATAAAGCTGGCACGTTTTCAGTCCAGATTGACACAACTCAAGACACAGTCATGGCTGCTTGTTCTAGAATACTTTGAAAATCAGAGGATCTCAGACAAGAGCTGGTAGTCAAGGTAAATACAGGGTCAAGAGCTACAAGCTGTTGATCGGAAAGGAGGACATTTCAGGGGATTTGCTTTCCAGTTAGATAAAGAAGCTTCTAGCCCATATTAGCTACACTGTGGTTGTTTATATGGCTTGAATCCAGCTGTGGGATTCATACTGGAATTGGTTTCTTTGAGGAACTTCACAAACATTCAGGATTCATTTTAAGTGTAATTCAGAAGGTGGCTACTTAGAGGATGGTCAATTTGAGGAACTGGAAAACGGACAGGACTGTACAAGCCCTTTTTCTGGTCTGTCACCAACATAGAGATTTTTCTTGCTCATAATGAGTTGTTAGACATTCTCTTCTTGGAGACTGAAGGTGAATGGGAGGTTGCAGCTTCACAAAATGGTTTGTTTCAGTTGGAGACACGATTACCTAAACTTAAACAAAGTCCAGAAAATGTGTACACTAGGAAAGGAAAAACTTGTGCAAATATTTTAATATTAAATTTATTGAGACATCATGAGGTTAATATGTTCCCTTTAGCCTCTACAATTACAAGAAGTGCTCAAAGTGGTGGCCATTAGCTTCCAGATATTTATTAGTATGGTGAACTGCTGAAGTATGTACACTGTTTTTGGCAGATTCTGTATATTTAAGAAAAAATGAATACATATGTATATATAATATACATATATTATATATATACATTTTAGTGAACAGCATGCCTCTCTGTACTCTTGTGGAGAGGCCTGGGACATTTGTGTGTGGGTGTGTGCGCATGTGCTGTGGATCAAACTGAGGACCTGGCACATGCCAGGCAAATGCTCTACCAACCAGCTGTGTCCTCAACTCCTAGGGCTGGGTTTTTAATACATGATAACAGTTGAGGTCTCAAAGCAGTCACTAAGTATGTCAGACACGATGATTTGTGCTTCACTGTTTTGACACGTTTGGAGATCAGTAGAATGTGTTGAGCCGAAGACAGCAACGTGGCTATATTACATGCCCACTAGTTAGTTGAATAAACAAAAAGCATGTTAATGACCATGGAATCTTTGAGATATCCTTCAGAAAACTTAATTTAACGACCCTAAATTCAGGGCTATCTCAGTGGGCTCTAGGTCAAAAGCAGGTACCCAGTGTATATAGAAATGTAAAGTGATCAGTAAATAACATCAAATTAAAACCATTCCTAGATTTTTAATGAGGTCTGAAAAATTAGATTACCAGTTTTTATTCAACCCTGAGGAAACTTTGCAACCTAATAATGTATAAAGCATTTCTGAGACCCCAAGCGGAATGACACTAGGGAGACCTTTATGAAACAGAACAGGTTGAAACACCTTCTGCAAGAGAAGCAAAGTCATTTGGATAGAGCTGATTTCAGAGGAGGGTAGCATGTCACATTCCAGAGTCTGGAAAGGAAAACAAAACTCCAGTTCTTGCTCCATCCATGAAGAATGCTCATTTATTCATTTATTCTTATGGTGTTGGGGGCTGAACCAGGGCCTCACACATGTTAGATCAGTGCTCTGCCACTGGGCTACATCCCCAGGCAAACATTTCAGCTTTTATGGAAACAGTGAGGACATTATCTGCCTAATACTGAATGTTGTCCTATGTCAGGTGAGATCCCTCCTTAAGAGACTGGGCCTGGTCAGTGATGGATGGATAGAGAGATAGATGGATGGATAGAGAGATAGATGGATGGATAGATAGATAGATGGAGGAACCCTTAGGGATTCCCCTGATTTTGACTGTTCCAGTCGTAAAGAAGGTGAGTCCTGGCAGAAGGGGTGACAGCCTCATGGCCCACAGGTCTCTGCTGAGGCAACATCAAATCTTCAAGCTTCCTTATTTCCCCTTACTGTAGAATTGGGTTATTAAGCTTGGCTGTGCATCAGAATCGCCTGGAGGGCTTATTCAACATGGACTGCTGCTTCCCCACCCACTGCAGTTTCAGATCCTGTAAGTCTGGGGTAGTGCCCAAGAATTTACATTTCCGACAGGCTGTCAGGAGTTGCTGTTGCTGGACCCAGGTCTGCACTTTCAGAACCACTTTCCTGAGAGCATCAACAAAGAACTCAAGAGAGTATAACTGTCCCACCGCTTAACTGAGTCCATCTCTCCCATGGGAGAAAAGAAAGGAGGCTGGGGAGAGAAGCAGCCCTCCACCAACACAGATCTTTTCCCCTCTTGGCCCAGGAAGGCAGAGCCGCTCGTCGAGTTTGATGTTCAGAAGCGTTAATTGTGATACTTTGCTTTGCCTAAGCTGTGATGAAATAATTGAAGGCATCATAGCAAGAAGTTAAACCCTAGGGAGGCTATTAAAAATTTAGCATTTCCAGTTCATGTGGGAATGTCGATTATCCTTACCAAGAAGATTGTTATGGATGTGTTTAGTGAAAGAAGTGGCAGAATCAGCTGGGTTCCCGATCGGCTCTGCTTTTTGACCATCTTCCTGGAAGAAGAGAAACACAAGTCCAAGTCTCTGGCACAAAGACTGTGCTGTTTTCTAAAGTAAACAGCTTGTTAGGCAGAGAGAAATGCTTTGTTTTCCCTCAGCAGGTTAATTCTGCAGGGGAAGCATAGGTAGAAGGTGGAACAGTGGGGCTCAGACCAGGAGGCTTCAGCGGCAGAGCGGACACCAAGTCAGTTCACTGGAACCTTTTGAAAGCCAGTCTTCACCCTGCTGGCTAGGATCTCCACTGAGAGGTTTCTAAATGCTGCCCAATGGGTCAATAGAAGTAGAACCAACTCTCTCTAGGCTGTTTCTGGCCCGCAAAGATGGTGACAGGGACAGAAGAGGGGAGAGATAGATGCCTCAGGAAAGAACACAGGCCAGGAGTTGGGAGGCTAACTCCGATCTTGACTTTGTGATTAGCCTCAGTTCAACTAGGAACAAACCACTTAATTTTTCCAAGGCCCCATTTTCCCAGTCTGTAAACATGAAAGCACAGACTTTATTAAAGTTCTTTAAAACTCAAAATATAAAACCCCAAACCAGTACCGTGATGCCAAGTACTCAGACTCTGAGGTTGACAAGAACTCCACTTGTCTCTTGGTCCTGGCTGCTGCTCTGAGTGCAGCTTGTTCAGAGCTAACAGATTAGTAGACAAGTCTGCCAAGTAGAGATAATGCACGTGGCGAAGGCAGGATGGGGCTAACAGTTTGCCCACTTCTTGTCTCTTCCCAAAGTGCTAGGGAACTTGAAATTAGACTTTCCCCACGCAAGGGTCCAAAGACCTGTCGCTATGCGCTGGGATCAGTTGTGTGGGTTTCTGAAGATAAGAATTTTAGTCTCTGCGATAAATTTGCCGAGGCAAGAACAGGTGCAAAAGTGAGTGAATTCTCAGATTTCTCCTTGAAAACTACAAGGACTAAATCTGTAGTTAATTTTATCCTAGTCTCTCAATTTATTTAACATAAACAATCAAATGTAGACTTACTTATTTCCTGAGTCTGGTTTTCCCACTTTTTGTTGGTTCATTTTATGGTTTTTATTTTGTTTCGGATCAGAGAGGAAGAAATGTCTCCCTCTAGATGGTTTCAGACGAGGTCGTGGCTCCCTGATGGTTTCCCTTTGCAGGCCTGGCAACAACAGATTATTTATACTGTCAGTATAACAGCTTTCTCCAGCCACACACTATTGTTACCCACCAGGGTCCTCATGAAGAGGAACCTTGTCCTAACTGCCCTGGCTGCACTTGGCAATGTGGCTTATACAAGAACAGGATGTATTTGACACTTGGGACTTGCTACCCTAGCGTATACCCAACATCACTTCTAAGTGCTTTTAATATTGAGCTAATGGAAAACATACTTTGCTCACCATTTTTTTCTCTCCTGCCTCCTCCAATCATCACAAACTTCAAACCTCTGTAGAACACACAGAGTGTCTCCTAGTCCATCTGTCCTCCCCCCTGTCTCAAAGATGACATCTATACAGTTAGCTTTCTGAGATGGATTTGGAAAAGCTGGACACTTACCACAGAAATTGTATGATCCCCAGGTCACACAAACCAAATTTCCTTTCCTGCAACAGTCTCAATGCTAGAAATGCTTGATTGGCTGCTGGATTTATGAGTGTGAAAAGTCACTTTTCCTTACCAGGTGTGCAGTATAATGGGAAAAGTGGGCCTTGGTTTCTGGGTGCTGCTATTATTGGATGCTGGTTCTTTCCTTGTCATTTTATGATATGATCCCTCAGCCTCTAGGAGGGAACTTGGCCGAAGTTAAACTCCAGAAATCTAATCTTCATTTTCAACCACTTAGTATTGGGAGAAAACATGCCTATACTGGGTACTCCATTTGGTAGAATGTTAGAGTGTGGCCTGACCAAGTCCTGTAATGCACGAGGTTTACCTACCATTGATGGTCCTATCATAAGTATAACACGGGGAGGAGTTGGGGGAGGGGAGAGGTAGAGTGGGACTGTCCCATAAAAAATGGTTCACAAACCAATTCACTTCCCACTAGTATGCTGTATTGCTTTTTATTTGGACTTGACTATAAAGTAAAGCAAATGTATGCATGTAAACCAGCCTTGCAGATAAATTCCATTTTTTCCAGCCTCCCCATAAGATTACCAATTTTCTCCATGCTATTTGCACAGATCTCTTATCATGAGACAATAACCAAATAACAACAGATAATCAAGCAAATGAACCTAAGAAACACCCCCACCTCTATACCTAAAACAAACCCCTTTCTTTTTGTCCAAAAATTCCAAAATTAAAAGCAAAACAAAAACTGTGGGAAACAACTCACCACTGTTCTTTTGTTGCAGGCGTTGGGCCTATTAACTATCTGCAAGGCTGTCGTAATGATGTTAATCTATTTTAATGGAATTGAAATGTGATATCCTGTGGTTTACGATGCACATTGTTTATAGCTGTAGTGCTTGATTTTGGGTTTCTTTCACAGATAAACTTCTGCACTGGAGGGGCCTGTCCTCCCCTCGTTCTGCACACGGAGCTCTAATCCCCACGCCTGGGATGAGTGCAGAATATGCCCCGCAGGGTATTTGTAAGTTGAGCATTATTTTTTCTACAAATGTCTATGTGTCTAGAGATTAGAGTTTCTGGAAATTGCCCTTACTTTTTAAGTACTGAAAGGAGTTACTTCCAAAATAGACTGGCACCAGCATATGTATTATGCCATTACTCACTTGGCTCCTGCTCCTCCACTCCACTCAGCCCAAGAGTGACAGACATGTCCTTGCCCTTTTTCTTTCTTTCTTTCCTCACTGAAGGCATGGAGCTCATAGCAGTTTATCCCTACGGGTCTTCTGCTCAGGGGCTTGCCTGGCTCCATGCTGGGGATTGAATATGTCTGTGCATTTAGATCTTTTTTATTGCTGGACATTCACTCCCACGGCTTCATTGAAGGCTTGAATTTATTTCATGACGTGTAGCAGAGGCCAGAGTCACAAGAAATCCATTTAGAATTACTCTGAACTTCATGTTATTTATGCATTTGCGTGTGTATTTGAACATGGTATATTTACATATACACATCCTACATTATATATGTGCATGTATATATGCATATATATATATATATAATTTGTGCTTATTTTTCTTTAATTTCAGAGAAAAATGCACAGTATTATACTTAAAATGTAAAGATTCTACCACCACTACCACCATCACCCATTTTCTTGTTCAACTCAACTTTTATAATGGAGACCTTTTAATGAAAGATATGTTCATTTATAAAAAAGTTTTCTGAAAGATGTTTTAAAAAGTGACTTAGTTTGCTTCGGTATGTAGAAACACATGATATGCATGGTTGAAGTGTTGGGAGCAGAGGCTGAATCTACCTCAAACACAAAAAAAGCAAGTTCAAGAAAAAAAGAAGTGTGACATCTACTTTTTACTTTGAAAGTAAATTTAAAAAAAAAACCTGCTATGGGAAGGAAAAAAGGGAAAGGATCATGAAAGAAAATAATAAAGAATAAGATGTAAGAGTTAAGGCTAGAAAGGGGACTTTTTTTTTTTTTAAATAAGGGAGGGAAACTAGACTTACTTTTCTGTGAATGAAGTCTGCAGGGCAGGACATGCACCCTTAGACCAAATTCTAAGCCAGTTGTTTATTTTTGTTAACTCCTAGGTAATCCCAGGTAACAAAGAGTTATTGTAGTAATTTCATAATCCCTTGGGTCCTGAGGGCTGGGTGGTGCAGGGGTTAAAGCGCCACCCCCCAAAACCTGGGCTGGGTTGCACATGCAGTGAGATTAGGGGGTTGGGCTCACGATTTCCAGTCCCTACATGCTAGCTGGGTGGGGAGCACTCCTCCTTTTGCTGGGGGTGCCTGGGGCACCCTGGGAGGGAAGGGAAACAAGGCAGGGGGTGTGGAGAGGAAGGCGGAGTTGAGAGGCTGCTGGTCAGGGAAACAGTTCAGTCCTCAGTCTTCAGCTTGGTCTTTCTGTGGACTTGGGGTTTGGTTGATGGGTGGGAAAGTGGCATCCCAGTGTGGACCCCTGTCCTCCTCTACCTACTACCCACAAAGGCAGGGCACGTAGTTTGCTGGTGTCCAGTCTGGCAGGACCAGTTTAGCAGTGATGAGAGCAAGGTATGTGGAAATTGGTTGCAGGGTCCCAGCAGGCTCTATGACAAAACTGATGCCCTCCTCACTCAACTGCATTGTCCATCCACCTGTGGCTTTTCCTATGGCCTCCCTGGTTGTGAAACTGAAACAGTGACTTAAAATTGACCCCTCCTGTCTCCCTAACCAGAGCCCAGGGTGAGACTGCACTTGGACCTTCCCCTGGAAGCTGTTCTGGGCATGTAATGTGATTAGTCATTACCCCAGTAATTAATCACGCCCGGTAGTAATGAAAACCCACATGGATGTTGGACCTGATAGTTTACGGAGGGCTTTTATATGCTTCCATCATTAGACCCTTACAACAATTCTTTAAAGTTGCTATTTTTATCCTTATTTTACAGACAAGAATCTGAAGGCTCAGAGACGTTAAATGATTGTCCTATAGTTGCAAGCTAGTAACAAGAGTCAGGGGTTCTGCCTCAGTCCTTACTCCAAAATTTGAGGCTTAAATCATATGACTTTTTGCATTGGTGACTCACTAGAAATGGGAGGTCATTCCTTTCCATAAAATAAAATGAAATAAAATAAAATCTAGTAGGTAGGCTAACAGCTGCTTTTAACCCTTTCAATGCCTTGAGTTCTTGTGCTTGGGGGCTGAGTCTCAGTTTATTGCTTTAAATCAAAACAATCCCAGTGAATGCCCAATGAGGCTCTCAAATTGAGAAGTTGATTTTCATCAGAGTAAATGAAGAATATTATTATATTTTACACATCAATAAATCAATGTAGCCCTAATTTAGCCACGCAGGAAATCAATTCTGGTTTTTCTAAACCATCAAAGATGTTATGAACAAAGTAATTTCACAAATTATGGCAAGTAACACATTTATTGATGACTGCAGTTTAGGAATTTAGAATCTGTGAACACTGTAATATAATATGGTGCACCGGCATGAGCTGAGTGAAATACAGATTATACGGTGAAATTGTAATGCATCATTTGCTATTAGTGGACTGGTAATAATTACCAGTTTGAAAGCAGCTCTTTCCATGTAATCTTTAGTCTCAATCGTAACAGCCCTTCTCATTGACATTATGATTATACTAGCTGCCCTCATGATCTAGAATATCTAGTTGATGGGAATACTAAAATGTGATAGTGAAAACTGTATGTTGTATGCTCACTGTAAGATAAAATGCCATTTTCTCTGACCTGATGTGTGAGAGAAGGATAGTCAGTGTTAGCGTACTACAGTATAATCACATAAGTGGCTCTGAAAAAATTTTTTAGGAATCTCAGGGCAGCAAAATAAAATGCACTTTTCTTGTTTAAGCCCCTTGGAAAGGGTACAAATGAGATTCTTTGTGTAGTGCCGCAAGCCACAGACTTCAGCATTTATCAGTGGCCGCATCACAGCACATGTGAAGCCAGCATCACTAATTATGAGTCCAGTCCTGGTTTTCAGGAGAAGATTATAAGGGTAAAATATGATTTGAAGGCATTTAGAGCGATGAAAGTGTTAAGGGCTTGCTTCAGCTGACAAATCTCCTTTTTACTTACCCAATTCCAAGTGTCAGGCTAAACGTATGATAATAACCCAGAGTCCTAGGGAGGCAAAGGAGAAAGCCACAGAAGGTCATGGTAGTTGGAACCAGATAGTTTTTTTCTGCCTATTTGGGACCCAAGTCATTGTTCAACAACAACAAAAAATTTATGAAAATACTCTCAATGAAGCTTTTTATTTCCCTTTGAAGAGAGGAGGCAAACAAAAATAGGCAGATAATGTGATACTAATGTCAGCATTTTCTTTCAAAATCTTGCTGCCTTTTTTCTTCCCTTTCCACATTAGACAAATGTTTGAAACCTAATTTTGGTATCTTACCATCTAATCTTGTTAAAGAGATTTACCCAAGAGTGGGATATATTGAGTGAGATTATAAATGCATTGTAAAGTAAATTACAAGGTCAGGGCAGGAGTCCATTATTTAGACAAGTGCTTGAGCAAGCTGGCTTGTTTTGGAATATGTGTGTTTGGGGCTCCTGAGAAGATCCTGCCAGCTTTTCTTTTTGAATTGCTAAATGGAGAAATCATATAATTGATGAATTCCTCATTCCCACTCTTAGCTCCCTGGTGAATTTTGTCCTTTTAAAAAAGTTACTGACAAATGTTAGCTATGGGTTTAAGGAACTCTGCTAGGCCTTCTTAAAAGAGGGAGAAAGTTTATTTCTTAGTTATATTTTAAGTCTGACTTTTTTTCAGAATCCCTGGGACAGCATATATTGCTCTCATCTTTGTCCCTAGGCCACCATCACTTGTGTGCCCCTTTTTAAGGCTACAGTTGACTGGTAAACCGCTATATATATATATATATATATATATATATATATATATTCAATTTAGCTATCTCTAAAAATGAATGATTTTGTGAAGTTAAGCTGGCCCCCTCTCTGCCAAAGTGGCATTTACCACTCTCGGGTTCTTTTCAGCAAGCGAGAAATAATGTGACTTCAGCAGGGCCCCTCTCCAGACGGCTTGGCTACTGGCCAAAGAGTTGACTAGCTGAACTGTATCTTTCTGTTTCTTTCTCAACTGGAGCCGCGTCTCAGCCGAGGGCGCAGGATGTTGTATAATTTGGTTCACGTTGTTAGCCTCTCGAAATAATGAGGAGGAGGCTAGTGTAGCATTGCTCAGCCTGCTGCCTGTCATGGTGCTGGCTGCCACTGAAGTTGGCACCGGCCACTCCTAACTTCTCTAGACTTGCATTGATGGCACTGGGGGACAACCCCTGAAAGATTTGTTACTGGCTTTCAGTGAAATCTGAATTAAATTTTTCTTTTGAGATTTTCACAACATCCCTTGAGATTAAAAATGGGAGTCCCTGTGGGGTGTTACAGAGCCAAAATTAGAACTTGCTGACCTGCACACAGGCCAAGATGGGAGAAGGTTGCTAGTTTCTCTTTCAATGAAGAGTTTTGAGTCCCTTCTCATTTTAGCAATATCGATAATTAGTATGTTTTAGCCTAAGCCGCTGTAGGACCATGGAGAATTGTAGTGTGTTGACCTTCTCTTTCTTGGTGTCTCTGGAACAATTGCATTTTAGCAAGTTCACCTGCCATCCTTCAGGGAATAGACAAAGACAATAGGGTTTAGGAAGCCGAACTGTTACCTGGGTCACTAACAGTTGAGGAAACCAAGGTACACAGAGATCAAATGGTTTGTCCCCAATTGCAGCTGATGATGAGATCAGAAAGTTCAAAGACATCTGCTGAGGTCCCTAGATTATAGGACTCCTTATCTTCAAGCTCAAATTGGTCAGAATTTTTCTACTTTTGGGATTGGATAAAGAATTCTTAGAATTGAGTTTTAGGGAGGGAAGACTGATTTGCCAAATATCTATTGAGTACCAACCATCACGTGTGCCACATACCGCTTAAGCAGAGTTAGCAGGTGCATGAGGGCTTAGGACTTGGGGCCGAGGGTGGGGGCAGGGAAGGCTGGAGTCGCAACATGAATAATCAGTGGCTGACGCCCGCTTGGTGATTAAACATTGATGTTGGTGTTGTATTATTTTGCAGGTAAAGATGAGCCCAGCAGCTACACATGTACAACTTGCAAACAGCCATTCACCAGTGCATGGTTTCTCTTGCAACACGCACAGAACACTCATGGATTAAGAATCTACTTAGAAAGCGAACACGGAAGTCCCCTGACCCCGCGGGTTGGTATCCCTTCAGGACTAGGTGCAGAATGTCCTTCCCAGCCACCTCTCCATGGGATTCATATTGCAGACAATAACCCCTTTAACCTGCTAAGAATACCAGGATCAGTATCGAGAGAGGCTTCCGGCCTGGCAGAAGGGCGCTTTCCACCCACTCCCCCCCTGTTTAGTCCACCACCGAGACATCACTTGGACCCCCACCGCATAGAGCGCCTGGGGGCAGAAGAGATGGCCCTGGCCACCCATCACCCGAGTGCCTTTGACAGGGTGCTGCGGTTGAATCCAATGGCTATGGAGCCTCCGGCCATGGATTTTTCTAGGAGACTTAGAGAGCTGGCAGGGAACACGTCTAGCCCACCGCTGTCCCCAGGCCGGCCCAGCCCTATGCAAAGGTTACTGCAACCATTCCAGCCAGGTAGCAAGCCGCCCTTCCTGGCGACGCCCCCCCTCCCTCCTCTGCAATCCGCCCCTCCTCCCTCCCAGCCCCCGGTCAAGTCCAAGTCGTGCGAGTTCTGCGGCAAGACGTTCAAATTTCAGAGCAACCTGGTGGTGCACCGGCGCAGCCACACGGGCGAGAAGCCCTACAAGTGCAACCTGTGTGACCACGCGTGCACGCAGGCCAGCAAACTGAAGCGCCACATGAAGACGCACATGCACAAGTCGTCCCCCATGACGGTCAAGTCTGACGACGGCCTCTCCACCGCCAGCTCCCCGGAACCCGGCACCAGTGACCTGGTCGGCAGCGCGAGCAGCGCGCTCAAGTCCGTGGTGGCCAAGTTCAAGAGTGAGAACGACCCCAACCTGATCCCGGAGAACGGGGACGAGGAGGAAGAGGAGGACGACGAGGAAGAGGAAGAAGAGGAGGAAGAGGAGGAGGAGGAGCTGACAGAGAGCGAGAGGGTGGACTACGGCTTCGGGCTGAGCCTGGAGGCTGCGCGCCACCATGAGAACAGCTCGCGGGGCGCGGTGGTAGGCGTGGGCGACGAGGGCCGCGCCCTGCCCGACGTCATGCAGGGCATGGTGCTCAGCTCCATGCAGCACTTCAGCGAGGCCTTCCACCAGGTCCTGGGCGAGAAGCACAAGCGGAGCCACCTAGCCGAGACCGAGGGCCACAGGGACACTTGCGACGAAGACTCGGTGGCCGGCGAGTCGGACCGCATAGACGATGGCACTGTTAACGGCCGTGGGTGCTCCCCGGGCGAGTCGGCCTCGGGAGGCCTGTCCAAAAAGCTGCTGCTGGGCAGCCCCAGCTCGCTGAGTCCCTTCTCCAAGCGCATCAAGCTGGAGAAGGAGTTCGACCTGCCCCCAGCCGCGATGCCCAACACTGAGAACGTGTACTCACAGTGGCTCGCCGGCTACGCGGCCTCCAGGCAGCTCAAAGATCCTTTCCTTAGCTTCGGAGACTCCAGACAATCGCCTTTTGCCTCCTCGTCGGAGCACTCCTCGGAGAACGGGAGCTTGCGCTTCTCCACGCCCCCCGGGGAGCTGGACGGAGGGATCTCGGGGCGCAGCGGCACGGGAAGTGGAGGGAGCACGCCCCATATTAGTGGTCCGGGCCCGGGCAGGCCCAGCTCAAAAGAGGGCAGACGCAGCGACACTTGTGAGTACTGTGGGAAAGTCTTCAAGAACTGTAGCAATCTCACTGTCCACAGGAGAAGCCACACGGGCGAAAGGCCTTATAAATGCGAGCTGTGCAACTATGCCTGTGCCCAGAGTAGCAAGCTCACCAGGCACATGAAAACGCATGGCCAGGTGGGGAAGGACGTTTACAAATGTGAAATTTGTAAGATGCCTTTTAGCGTGTACAGTACCCTGGAGAAACACATGAAAAAATGGCACAGTGATCGAGTGTTGAATAATGATATAAAAACTGAATAGAGGTATATTAATACCCCTCCCCCATTCCCACCTGACACCTTCCTTCTCACCACCCCACCTCCCCAGGGCCCTCCAGCCCCACTCCCTGTAGGATTTTTTTCTAGACCCATGTGATTTAAACAAACAAAAAACAAACAAACAGAAGTAATGGAAGCTAAGAATATGAGAGTGCTTGTCACCAGCACACCTGTTTTTTCTTTCTTTTTCTTTTTTCTTTTTCTTTTCTTTTTCTTTTTAAAATTTTGTTTCCTTTATGTTCTCACCGTTTGAATGCATGATCTGTATGGGGCAATACTATTGCATTTTACGCAAACTTTGAGCCTTTCTCTTGTGCAATAATTTACATGTTGTGTATGTTTTTTTTTTTTTTTTTAAACTTAGACAGCATGTATGGTATGTTATGGCTATTTTAAATTGTCCCCAATTCGTTACTGAGCAAACATGAGCAAACATGTTGCTGTTTCCAGTTCCGTTCTGAGAGAAAAAGAGAGAGAGAGAAAAAAAAAACCCACAAAAAAAGACCATGCTGCATACATTCTGTAATACATATCATGTACAGTTTTTTGTTTTTTTATTTTAAATAATGTGAGGAGATAGAACAGTCTTTGGGTTAACCCTCTACAGACAGAACATATAGCACTGAAAAAAATCGCTGAGCTAAATGGCTGTCTCTAAAGGGTTAAATGTATCAATTGGAGAGGAAAGAAGAAAAAGGCCTTGAATTGACAAATTAACAGAAAAACAGAACAAGTTTATTCTGTCATTTGGTTTTAAAATATGAGTGCCTTGGATCTGTTAAAACCACATTGATGGTTCTTCTACTTGTTATAAACTCCTAGCTTAATTCAGCATTGGGTAAGGTGATCAACCTTAGGACCTAGCGCATAATTCTATATTGTATTTCTCACAACAATGGCTACCTAAAAACACGACCTATTATGTCCTAGTTAATCATCATTTTCCCTTTAGTTTAACTTTGTGAACAAAAACTGATTATACCAGTATAAAAAACTACTTTGCTCCTAATGAGAGCTTAAAAGAAATGGGCTGTTTTGCCCAGTTTTATTTTTTTTAAACAATGATGAAATTGAATGTGTAATGTGCAAAAGCCCTGGAACATGATTAAATACATGAGTAAGGAATTCATTTTATGAAGATACTTATTTTAAAAGATGTCTTAAAATTCAAGCATCAAAAGAAATAGATCCAGATCCACTTGGTTGTCAAATGGACAATCAAATGATAAACATAAGACCTTGTATACCGTATTAAAAAGAAGAGGCTGACAATAAGGTTTGACAGAGGGGAACAGAGGAAAAAAAGTGATTTATTAGCACAACGTGGTATTATTTGCCATTTGAAACTAGAACAGGTGTATAAGCTAATGTTGATACAATGATGATTAACTATGAATTCTTAAGACTTGTGTTTAAATGTGACATTCTTAAAAGAAAAGAGAAAGAATTTTAAGAGTAGCAGTATATATGTCTGTGCTCCCTAAAAGTTGTACTTCATTTCTTTTCCATACACTGTGTGCTATTTGTGTTAACATGGAAGAGGATTCATTGTTTTATTTTATTTTTTTAATTTTTTCTTTTTTATTAAGCTAGCATCTGCCCCAGTTGGTGTTCAAATAGCACTTGACTCTGCCTGTGATACCTGTATCTTTTCTCTAATCAGAGATACAGAGGTTGAGTATAAAATAAACCTACTCAGATAGGACAATTAAGTGCACTGTACAATTTTCCCAGTTTACAGGTCTATACTTAAGGGAAAAGTTGCAAGAATGCTGAAAAAAAAATTGAACACAATCTCATTGATGAGCATTTAAAAAAAAAAAAACTAAAAAACTTTGCCAGCCATTTACTTGACTAATGAGCTTACTTACTTGGACGCAACATTGCAAGCGCTGTGAATGGAAACAGAATACACTTAACATAGAAATGAATGATTGCTTTCGCTTCTACAGTGCAAGGATTTTTTTTGTACAAAACTTTTTTAAATATAAATGTTAAGAAAAAAAATTTTTTAAAAAACACTTCATTATGTTTAGGGGGGAACTGCATTTTAGGGTTCCATTGTCTTGGTGGTGTTACAAGACTTGTTATCCATTTAAAAATGGTAGTGAAAATTCTATGCCTTGGATTACACACCGCTCTTCAGGTTGTAAAAAAAAATACATTGGGGAAAGGTTTAAGATTATATAGTACTTAAATATAGGAAAATGCACACTCATGTTGATTCCTATGCTAAAACACATTTATGGTCTTTTTTCTGTATTTCTAGAATGGTATTTGAATTAAATGTTCATCTAGTGTTAGGCATTATAGTATTTATATTGAAGCTTGTATTTTTAACTGTTGCTTGTTCTCTTAAAAGGTATCAATGTACCTTTTTTGGTAGTGGAAATAAAAAAGACAGGCTGCCACAGTATATTTTTTTAATTTGGCAGGATAATATAGTGAAAATTATTTGTATGCTTCAAAAAAAAAAAAGAGAAACAAAAAAAAAGTGTGACATTGTACAGATGAGAAGCCATATAATGGCGGTTTGGGGGAGCCTGCTAGAATGTCACACGGATGGCTGTCATAAGGGTTGTACATATCCTTTTTTGTTCCTTTTTCCTGCTGCCATACTGTATGCAGTACTGCAAGCTAATAACGTTGGTTTGTTATGTAGTGTGCTTTTTGTCCCTTTCCTTCTATCACCCTACATTCCAGCATCTTACCTTCATATGCAGTAAAAGAAAGAAAGAAAAAAAAGAAAAAGAAAAAAAAAACAATGTTTTGCAGTTTTTTTCATTGCCAAAAACTAAATGGTGCTTTATATTTAGATTGGAAAGAATTTCATATGCAAAGCATATTAAAGAGAAAGCCCGCTTTAGTCAATACTTTTTTGTAAATGGCAATGCAGAATATTTTGTTATTGGCCTTTTCTATTCCTGTAATGAAAGCTGTTTGTCGTAACTTGAAATTTTATCTTTTACTATGGGAGTCACTATTTATTATTGCTTGTGCTCTGTTCAAAACAGAGGCACTTAATTTGATCTTTTATTTTTCTTTGTTTTTATTTTTTTTTTATTTGGATGACCAAAGGTCATTACAACCTGGCTTTTTATTGTATTTGTTTCTGGTCTTTGTTAAGTTCTATTGGAAAAACCACTGTCTGTGTTTTTTTGGCAGTTGTCTGCATTAACCTGTTCATACACCCATTTTGTCCCTTTATTGAAAAAAATAAAAAAATTAAAGTACACAATGTAAGCTTCTTGTGTCCTCATTTGACACACTCTGTAAATTACTTTCAAGAAAATAACAGGTTTTAAGAGAAGGCCAGTCAGTCTTTTTCAGGATTATTTCTATGGGCATTTTGATGCGTGTATTATACCCTAAAGGAACATAAAGTACTTATTAAAATAGACATATTTCAAACCATGGACGTGATTTTTAGGCTTTACAGTTCTAGAATAATTTTCAAGAAATGGAAGGTGTTTCCAACCTGATGTTAAAAACTCGCTCCATCTCTTAAGAGAAATTCATTCAGATATAAGTGGTAAACGTGCTGGTAATAGCATCTGAAACTTTTATTTCTTTTGGATTTTTTGCTGTTCTTGTCTGAAAGTTCTCTTCTATTCTCTTATCACTGCCCTAGCTTAGAACATAAGGTAAAAAGTTTTTTTTTTTAAATCAGCCTTTAGTTTCTACATAACAGTCTTTCTGCGTAACAAAAATGATCCTACCCCTCAAACCTAAAAATCCAGAAACAAAGGCATTAGGTTAAAAAAATAAATAAATAAATAAAAAAGAGGAAGGGAAAAAAAGAACAGAAAGCAGTAAGCAGGGGTTGCCAGACACAGCCAAATCTCTGGGATCAGCTACTGATTTCCTGAGATGTGCCGTAGCTTGCCTAAGGACTGTAGACGCTACAAACTATTTTAGCTATTTTTATAGGTTCAATGGGCTGACAGCAAGAGAGGGTAGGGTACCCTTCAGTTATATTTTGACCAACCAACAGATTTATGAAATATCTTTGAAAATCAAGTTAGGTCTAATTAGAAACAAAAAACAAAAAACCAAAAAAAAAAAATCTTCCTTGGAAGTCTGTGTTGTCAGTTTCTCAAATACTGCGTGTTGCAGCATCGATTTGCTTTATTAAAACCCATGCCTCTGTGATACTGTCTCCCTGTTCCCAGTGTAGACGAATGGATCTGACATTGTTCTTATTTTTGTAACAAACAAAACAAAAGCTGTTCTGTTGTCTTCTCGTGGTAGCATTTTTGTCGCTCAGTTCTTAGGCCCTAATGCCAGTGAGGTGGCCTTTTCATGCAATGCCTTTTATTGGAGGCAAGAAGAGTTTTATCATTTTAAAGTATAGAGAGAGTTGGTATTTTTTTAAAAGGACAGTGTGGGTAGGAAATAGGAATCCAGTGAAGATAGTGAAAACACTGCACAGGAGCTGAGCTGGGGTAGGGCTGGGGTGCCTTGGAGAACTTGATGTTTGTCAGTGAACTGAGAAAAGATAAGTGCGTTTTAGATTAGATGATTCCAAAACTGAATCCAAAATGCTGTTCAGACACATAGAAATATTCCCCAGTGTCACATTGGTTTTAGATGTGGTAGTTTCTGCTCTACCATATTAAATGTCCATAAAACTTCTGTGTGTCCCTATTGCTTTTTTATTAGGAGCTCTGAGTGCAGCCATGTAGGTTTTACATACAGTATTCATTTTAATTTCTCAGTATATGATGCTGTTAGTGTAATTAGGTTTTGCATCCTGACACAATTAATGGTGGATATGGTATACTTGTATGTTTAGATTTCTTAAATCAAACGGAACAGGGACGTTGGGGGGGGGGACAGCTGGTGATAAACCACAGATTATGTTTGATTTATGTGGCCCCAAATTTAAATAAATTTATTGAGAGACAGATTCTTCAGGTTACTTTGTCTGACTTCTGATAAAATATTTCTGAAGCTGAGTGAACAATTGGCATGAAAGCTGCCAATGAGAGTATAACTTCGAAGTAACATTTTGTATCTGGAATCCTAAAATTTAAAATCTTACTATAACGTAACATTTTTAAAAGTCCCACAGAAAAATGAATTCCTGATATATTTTAGAAATAAGAAAATACTAAGAACCTATCTCTCAAATTTCTCAGTTGTTTTTGTAACATTTTTGAGGTGCTGATGGAACGTTTTCTATGTACCTGAACTCTTGACAAGATGTTCCTTTTGATTTTTGTTTTGCGGTCAAGCTAACAAACAGGAATACAGCAAATACTATTCTCACAGATTTAAATCCAGAAATTTCTCCAGTACATGTACAGTACTACCTCCTCCCCAAGACCATTTGCTATCCTCTTGTTTAGGACTTACAAAAAGACTGAAACCAACACGTTCTAAAGGTTGCTAAGAAATGGGGTGAACATGTTCATCATGTGTACAGCCATGACAGAAAGTGTGAAGTAGTTGAATTTTTCCTAGGGCACTCTGTGAAGAGAACTGTTTATTTAAATACCATTTGTTGTATATGCAATAAGTCCATATTGTACATATTCATATAATGCTTGGAGTGGTGGAGGGAGCAGTGGATTAGATACCGTTTCAACTGAAGAAATAAGGAAATGAGGTGGTTTATTCATGGACACTAAAAGTTTGCTGAAACGTACTGGGATTATTTGGGGCCACTCTGAAAAGGAATTAGAAGCCTCAGGCCCCATCCTGTCCTGTTTCTAGTACTTTACTCAGAGAATAAGGGAAGAAATACTGGGTTTTCCTAACCTCCTCCCCCTAAACACACCTGCACACACACACACACACACACACACACACACACGATTGGTGGTGACCCTTGTAGTTGTGTATTTTCCAGTATGAATGTCACTCCATTGTCCCTGGCCCTCATGTATTCAAAAATGTAT
>RJWT010006718.1:0-21250 GCA_004365215.1 Cuniculus paca | reverse complement strand
AATCATTTTAAATGGAGATTAACAAACAAATGTTAGTTCATTTTCAAAGCTACAATAAAATTCCCTATACTAATAATTCATAAGAAATGAGGAGTTAATTCTTGCCATTCAGCAGGCTGGGAAGTTGCAAAGCAAGATGTCTGCATCTGGCAAAAGCTTTATTGTTGCATCACAATGTAGCACAGGGCATCACGTGGTGAAGGAGCGTGTGCAAGACAGAAAAATTAGGCTGACCTCAAACTATTATCAGGAAGTCCATTCCTTCAATAATGGCCTTCATCGGTTTTAATCACCACTTTAAAGTTCTACCGCTAATTCTCTGATTCTGTTGTAATGGCAATTAAATTTCAATCCTGGGTTTTAGAGGACATTCAATCCATAACAGAAAATAAGGTTTCCTCATTTCACTTGAAGTGGTGCAGAATGAAAAATCTGTGATAAATTGTGTACATGTAACGTAATTCCTAGAGCAACTGCAAAAGATCCATACAAAAACATACACTAAAAAGCACAATAGATAAATTCAAATAACTCTGATTAGAGGTAACTGGAATGGAATGATCTGCTATTCAGTGTTTATAACAGCTGCCTTCTGCCCCCCCAGCAGAAGTGAAATCCCATTTTTCATTCTCTTCATTCATTTGACACTTTATAGGGACTAGCTGCCTCCTATCCAGAACTGAAGAGCTGCATTACAGCACACAGCAATGGAAGCTGACCTGCAGGGGTATCATCACAACTTTTGTAGAGCTACGGACATAAACACAATGCGTGTCAAACTTGCTCTAAGAGAAGCTGAGACAAAAGGGATTTTATATCCAGATGGTTTGCTACCTTAAAGATGTAAGCAAGGTCATTCTGATATGAATGGAAGGTGCAGCATCCATTTCCATTTAACATCTTTTTCGAAGTAACATCGATGTACACTATACTGCACATAATTTTTTAAAGTAGATACTAAATAATTCCATTATAGGACATTTTAAAAATGAAAGTATCCAGATAAATAGATGCATATTATTTATTCAATATAATGAAATAACACAGAACAATATATAAACATTACATTAATGGAAATTTCTGATTTTTGCATTGTACTATAACTATGCAAGATATCACACTTGTAAAGAAAGGGTCCCTTGTTGTTGCATCTTCACATTTTTGTAGATATAAATATTTCAAAGTAAAAGAAAAAATTGCATTGAAAGACGCAAATGGTCACTTATTGCATGATTCCATCTACATAAAATTCTAGAAAATGCAAATCTATAATGACAGAGAACAGGGTATGGACTGACCACAGCTGGAAAAGTAGAATGGTAGGAGGATTTGACTGAAAAGGGCCTGAGGAAACTTTCAGGGGAAATGAAGATATTCTACACTTGGGCTATATCCAAAATCATACAACTCCATGAATTTACTAAAATTCATTGAATTTTATACTTTCAGTGAATGTATTTTATCGTAGGTTAAGTATACCTCAATGAAGCTGTCACAGTAATCTTCAAAAAGGTGTGAGCATATTGAGTTTTTCATAACTTAGAAATTTGTATGATCTACATTTTGAATTGCATAGTGTTTGAATAGCAGCAGAGGGAGGACGTCAACAATTCATATGTGACTTAAAGTCTTGAGGTCTTATCCTAACACTGGTTTTCTAGTGTCAAGGCAGGTGGCACTGGGGGGAACCCGAAGGGTATCTTTTATCTCTGTAACTGCCTTGGTTAAGAATTATTATCTGTTCTTTATTGAGAGAGAAGACACTGGCATCAGAATCTATTCTGTGTCCTTTACAGTTTGTTGTCTGTGGAAATATATTTTTATACATATAGGAAGTTGTAAAATAGTTGTCATTACAGATTGTGTGCTCATTCATTGTAAACAAATCATTTTGTCATCTTTACAAAGCCCTAAAGGAAAAAGACAAATGTTCACACAAACAAGCAAAAACCTTCTAACCTCTATAATCAAAAACAACTCTCCATGACTTGTATCAAGATTCCAGTACTCAGCATGAGCAAATAAGGACAGCGTCACACTTTACAGACTTTGCGCTGAAGAGATTTATTTCTATCCAGACACTCTCCACTTAAAATTGCAACAAGTTTATGCTTTTATTATTTATTTACTACCCTGAATTTTCTGTGATCATTGTACCTGTGAGAGAATTCAGAATTTATTATGAAATTTAGATAATGCATATTTTTATAATTAATAGTAGGAAAGTGTTCTTGTGCATCTTCACTGAAAAACGAAGTTAAGTATATGTACTACCCTTACCAGGTTATACATTTACTATCAAAAAGGCTTCAATCATATGTGTTTTTTGTTTTTGTATTTTTCCACTTAAAAGTTAGTTATCCTACTATTAACTATTTGGGAAAAGATAAGTAAATGATGAATTAAACATTTTTGTGCATAATTATTTTATTTTCTAGACTCATCCTACTTTTATTTAATTTTCATTTTTACATGCCTGCCATACATAATTTTTACATTCCTTGTGTGAGTTTGATAATATATGTAACACATTTAATTACAATTTTGTCTAATCTTCCCCTCAATCCCCTGATTCCCTTTACATTTGAGAAAGATCTCTGCCACTACTTTCTATTATCTTTCTTTTATTCGCCCTCTATTTATAATTTGAGTTTCTCAATAAGAGAAACCATGTGATATTTAACTTGTGAATCTGATTTATTTCACTTAACATTATGGTCTTAAGATGCATCTATTGGCTGGGGATTTAGCTCAGCGGCATAAGTCCCTGTCAGACAAGCATGAGGTCATGAGTTCGATCCCCAGTAAAAAAAAAAAAAATGCATCTATTTTCCTACAAATGAATGAGGTTTATCTTTCTTTATAGCAGAATAGTACTCCATTGTGTGCAAATATCACATTTCCTTTATCTTTAGCTGTTGATGTACGTAGACTGCTTCTAAGATTTAGCTATTATGAGTTATGCTGCTAAAAACATGGTAGTAAAACATCACTGTAGTATGTTGTCTTCAACTCTTTCAGGAAGATACCTAGAAATGGAATAACTGGATCAAATGGAATTTCTATTCTTAGTTTTGTGAGGAATCTCTGTACTGATTTCCATAGCGGTTTTGTCAGTGTACATTCTCATTAACAATGTAGAAGTGCCTCTTTTCCCCCACACCCTCACCAGCGTTTATTTGATTTTATATGGTTCTTTACTTTTCTGGTAATATACTCCATAACTCTTCAAATAATCTTTGAGTTTAGCTGTAGCCAAAGTGAATAGTTTTCATGTAAGCCAGCACACCTAGTTCCTTCACCCCTCCACTTTTCATCTTGAGGTCCTTTATCTAGCAGTACTGGGACTGACGGAGCCCAAGCATGACACGGCCTATTTATGGGAGAGACTTAATCCTTGCAGGTACACCCATCAAAAAAGACTCACAAGAATCTTTAATAATATTGTCTCTAACAAAAAATTCCAAGAAAGCTCCACAAGATTCTTCAGAGGGTTCCCAGGGGCCTTCAGAAGGCCCCAGTTAGAAGTTAAATTTTTAGTAACCCTCCCACTCGTGCAGCTCTTGTGTCCTCATCATTACCTCCCTGCACTCAAGTACTGATCTAGGAATCTGCTCAGAACCTGCTCTCAGAAATCTAGATACATTTCCTAGCTCATAACCTCTTCCTTTCCTCACCCCAAATCCAGAACAATTTCTACATTAGTACTTCAAACCTCATCACTATTGGAAAAATACATCCATTTTATAGTAATCATTTACAAAATGGCATTAGGTTAGATTGGAGACTTGAAGAGAAGTTAAAATAAAAGATATATGGTTTTAATCAATGACAGTGGCACTGAAAAATAGTTTTAATCTTCATCATCATCATTCCACTAATTAATGTATGATTCTGTAACTTTTTTTATTATCTCATGAATGACCTTTTCAATTTCATCTCTGACAAGTGAATTATAATCTGAATCATTATCATGCTATTTACATCTGTAAAAGATATTATTAGAGTTTCCCATCACTATCATATGTATTGTCATTTACACCTTATAGTTATGAGTTAAATAGAACAGATATTATTATATCATGATTTTGCTCCTGAGGAAATAAAAGATTTGTAAGAACTATGTCAAACTCAGCTATTCTATTATGTTTCTCATATAAACACAGATATTAGGATTCATGACCCATAATTCTAATTTTTCAGAAGGATTTGCTGTCTTGTTTATAATAATACATCTTTTAAAATGCTTTACGGAGACTTTGGCCTAATTGCATATTTCCTGCATACTATAATGATAATTCATATTACAGCTTCTAGTGACAGAGATTGTTAAAGTAAATCCAATTTTCTCAGCCTGAATCTGTTGCTGTTTTTAGTAGAGTCAACAGTGTTTTTAATAATATTTTTTCTGATATATTAAACGTTGTGCTTAGTATACGTCGTTTTCCAATAGGAACTACATCAGTGCATGGACACACACACGTGCACTTACACAAGATTTCCATCACTGATTCATCTATTTTGACCAGAGATCTTGCTGTACCTCTTTGCTTCAGCTTTTCTATTAAGCCTCTAACTCTTTCCACATATGACAGCTGCCCAAGAGATAGCTACCTGGCTTCCTCAGAGTAGCTCTTTGCTACAATCATCATCACCTTCAATACCAATTGTAAAGCATCTTTACTGCAACATTATTCTTTCCATAATTCTGGGGCTGATACCTGCAGTCATGTTTGTCATCCAACACTGAACGAATGAAATCACAATTTTGCTTAATGCTTCTGTTGACTAATTTAATTGTTCATGAACAGAAGTATTCATGAACTGAGGTATTACTGGTACACTACAATTGTAATTGAGACTTTAGTTTAAATAGTACCAGGTTACAAAACGGTCTTCATCTTGAAAATTATTTTTATATTATCAAAACTTTTAAGTGTAGCATAATTATTATACTTTGGAAAACTTTTATGAATCTAATGTCTTTTTTTAACTAGTAAGATATAATATCAGGCATATCTAACAAAATGGAGGTAAACTTGAAACTTTGTTTACATTCTGTTCACTTCTTTTTACAAATTTCGTAACAAAGACAAGATTTATCAAGCATCAGAGCTTCATTTTTTTCTACTGCTACTCAGACTTTTAGGTTTCATCAAGAAATTCACTAATGTGATCCACTTGACATGGACACAATGGCAGCTTAGTAAAAAACTAGGTGGTAAAAAAAGGGCTCCCATACTTTATGTCAAAAGACTGAAATAAGATTTCCTGGTCTGCTAAATAGAGACACATAATGTTAATAAACATATGTCAGTATATGAAATTCTGAAGTAAATTCAACTGTAATCATTTTGTAAATATTTTATAACTGTAAACTTTCATATAAATTGTCATAATGTATGCTTTTGTTGTCATTTATGATACTTCATGGGGAATAGTAATTTGTTCTGTGTGTTTTTTTAATTGATTCAGTGTTGCTTATTATTCTGGAGCAGGTACCATTTTAATTCAGAAGATTTTGAAATACAACTATGATTGAATGACCAAGAGTACTAATTCTTTTATGAACTTGAAAAGGGAATATTTACACTTTCAATTTTTAAATTCCAAAAATATTCATAAGCATAAGAATCTTTATAGATTATCAGAATACTATAATAGGATTTGTTCATAAATTAATAAACTTCACAAGATCTTCCCAGGTATATAGACCTACCTATCAATGGAATTGAAAATTCTCTATTAATGGTACAGAAGAACTAAAATGTTTTTCGTGCTGTATTATTTAAAACCATTTTAGATTTTTTTCTGATTACATGACCTTAATCAGTGTAAAAAACTGACAAAAATCCTACAAAAATTTAAAAAAGTGATCTTACTGTTAAAGTTACATGGTTGACATTTTATTGTGTGTCTGTACAAATATACACATAGTTGATACTATTCCATGTATTGATGTTTTGGAGACACTGTAAATGGCTTAAATATTTATCATATCAATAGGTCACAACTTATTTAAATATTTCATAATTAAAATGACTTTCCATTTCTGACTTTATATCAAATGTTATTATCATCTTTGTACATAAAACTTGATTTAAATTTCTGATATTTTCTTAAAGTAAAATCTAATAAAATGCATGGGACAAATGATGTGAAATTTCAATGCTTGTAATCCATATTGATGAATTATTTTTGTGACATTTCTAAAAGCGTTCTAAAATCATATATACACTGAATTCTGCTGAGCAGTTCATTATAGAGTACTAATTGCAAACTGTTTTTGGCTTTGTGTTCCTCCATGATTTCAGTATGCTACTATGGAACTACTCCCGTTAAGAAAAGGATAATTTGCTACCATGAAAAGTGTGGCAAAAATCTATGTGCCACCACTTATCTATATATCATGATGAAGTTGATAATTTTATATTAAGCAAGAATATGGTGTTCTAATATTAAAATGCTACTCAATCATATGGATCAATTTAAAAGGTGGTTAAACTTCAAAAAAATTTTTTGAATCAAACCTCTAAGTATGTATTAATATTTGCTAGTGAAACATGACAGAGCCCTGGAAGATCTAGAAACTGTACTGAGTTGTAACATCCTTATTGTTTGATAATCAGTTTGAATATGATTAGGGTTCTATGTCAATCTAAATTAAACAATTCGAGAAAAAGCCAAAAAACTTTGCTGAAAACAATGAATCACATCTTCAGTTAAATTTTGCTGCCTCAGAAACATCCTGTCAAATGATGCACAAATAGGCAAGGGACTATAAAGCATACCAAGAAACACTGACCATCTGTTGGTAGATTATCAAACAGACATTGTTGCCAATAAGTCAGTAAATTTAAAACAAAGGTCAGCATGTGAAATATTATTGTACTTTGTTTTCAAGAACTGGTATGTGGATTCATGCACAAACATTCGTCTTGTATTAAAATTGAAGTATTTTTAGCTGTATTTCTCCTTTACACTCAGTATCAAATATAGAAAGAGATGACCATCTCTCCTAAGTGATATGTTACACAGTTTATTTTCACTGCTTCCCATGGAATCAACTTGTATCATGAGTCTTGACTCATATTAACCTCATTCTGTGCTGCTCTGGAGTCATGGTTATAAGACAGAATACACAAAAGGTATAAAACCTACTCTCCAATTTATTTAAGATAATGTTTGGTTCAAATTCCATATTAACTATTAGATAAACTCCATTTCTACTGTAAGAAATCATAATTTAGGTTTGATGTATTGCCACACCAGTTTTAAAGATCAAGTAAAATAAATCCTAGTATAAACTGTTAATTTTAATGTATCAATTAACTAAGTCAGGACACAGGATAGAGTGTAATTTGGCCAACATTTTGGATGCATGAGATGGGTTCTGCATGAGAATACCAGTTGAATCCATAAACTGAGTAGAGCAGATTTCCCTCTCTAATGGGGGCGTATCTCATTAAATCAACTGCAATTTGAGCACATCCAAAAGGAATAGGAGGGAATTCTTCCTGCCTCACTGACTTGACTGGTGCATTGGTTGGTTCTGATCTTTAGATTTTGATTGAAACATTGACTATTGTTTGGTATTGAACTTGCCAGATTTTGGACTGGAACTTACACCACTGGTTTTCCTGAATCTCAAACCTTACAGAATATCATCTTATGACTCATTTCTTTTTTCACTCAGTTCTGGAGCTGTAATTGTATTAGACAATTGTATTAGACATGTAAAATGTAGCTGACAGGAAGATATTTAAAATATATCTTCCTGAACAACTGCAAAACCAGGACTCTTTTTTTTTTGTCTTGTTTTATTTATTTATTTTTGTCTTTTTGAAACACAGTCTTGCTCTGCAATTCAGGCTGGTCTGGAGCTCACTTTGTAACCCAGGTTGGTTTCGAATTTGCAACAAACCTCTTGTTTCAGCCTCCCCATTGCTGGGATTACAGGTGGGTGGCACCATGCCCAGCTCTAAAACCAGGACTCTTGACAAGATTTTTTATTTCAAAGGTAAAGAAAAGAGAGGTAGCACATGAGAACACTACCATGTTTACTTTCCTTCCTTGCCTCAAAAAATCTACATCTCCTTCTGTGTAACCATACTAGCTTTACTTAACATGAAGTAGTCTTTGGTGTCATCAATTAATTTTTGCACAGCAGGATTTTTCCACCTTTAGAGATTGTGTGCTATAGATGAGGACCTCACTACCCAAGTATCTGGAAAAATCTTGTATCTTAGGACAAATAAGGCTTCACACTGCTGCTCTCCCCAGCTGCTTCTTCTCCTTTTTCTTTTTCTCTACCTTGTGGCAACTAAGTCCAATCAATTCTAACTCTTCATCTTTCTCAACCAGATCCCTTCTTTTTGACGCCCATAGTTTTTCATTTATGTCAGGCACATCACTTCTCACTTAAGTCATTGTGATTAGTCTACTAGGTTCACTTGGCCTCTGGTAGTTTCTATATTCTACTATTCAAAGAGAAATTAAAAATTCAAACCTCTGAGAAACCTAAAATGCTGCTTTTTTACTGCTTACAACCCTTTTGTGGCTCACCACTGCTTTTAGGATAACATTCAAACTCTAAAACACAGCCAAGTCTGCTCATGGTCTGACGCCTGCCAACCTCCGCAAATTCCACTTTTCTGATTCATGAACTTTTATATTCAGTCAAGCTTAACTCTTACTAACATCAATAGTATCTTCATGGATATTTGGTGTAGACTATTTATCTTTTCTTTTCAGCCTTGGAAGGAAAATTGTTTTTCACTTTTCGAAACTCATTTGAAATGGCATGTCCATAAGAACTCATTCCTGATCATCTTTTCCTCCATTCTAACTAAAATATCTGTTCTCTGTGCTCCCTGCACTTATATTTGTGGCACAGAAATTGTTACGCTTTTACGCACATTGTAATTACATGGACTCTTCACACTGCATTTCTTATTTAAGTTGCAAAACCTTCAGGATTTAACTAAATCTAACTTCTCACCAACCATCTGCATCTAAGGGTCTGTTGTTGATCCTGGCAATGGCTTATCCTCTCTCCCTAGGATAAGCATTGTATGTCTTAAAGTTACCATTACATTAGGAAGAATAGCTAGAGTGTCTGTAATTTTATGTCAGAGAGAAAGTTAATCCTATCGGCAAAAATGCCGAGAATTTTTTCATCTATTTTGTTATTTATAAAATGCATCTTGGTTGATGGTCAAGGGAAGAAAACAATTTGGCTTTAAGGGTTTGTAATGTGTTTAGAATTTTATGTAATTCTGTAGAAAAGCAATTCAACTTTCACATATATTTTCATAATTTGATAACTAGAATTATAACTAGAATGCTCACTTTTAAGTCTCCAATTTCCCACTAGATTCATGGTCTCTTGGTTTCTACAGAGTGTGTAGTAGTTTTGACCCTTCTTGTCCTCAGCCAACCACAGAGAAGGACTTGTTGACTGCTGTTGAAGATGCCCTCTCCTCTCTACAGTCCCACTCGCTGCATCCTTAGCTCTCTGATATGTTTTCTTCCGGCTACACAGTGTGCAAAGCTGGAGTAGAGCTACTGTTAGCCTGATTGCTTCTCTTTCATTTAGGCCAAAACTTACGATGAGGGTCCACTCCTTTTATCACTGATGGATGCAATGGCTTTAGATGATTTCCTGAGCAAGTCACCAGGGCACTTTGAAATGATTCTCCTAGAACTCTCCTTTTCATCACTTGGTTTATTTTCTAAGAAGTAAGGAGACAGAGAAACTGTAGCTTTCTGATAGAGCTATAGAGCATGATTTCAGATTGCATATGGCAACTATTGAATGTATAGTATGGACAATACAAACTTCAGGAGGTCCAAGCCCACCCCTTCAAAAATTCAAATTTATGAAAACTAACCAATATTAATTTTGTCAAGAACTATATAAAAGCACGGAGCTTAAATAAATCTTTGACATGGAGAAAGCTCAATCAAAATAGAAAAGATGGAGTGCTCAGTACGTCTTGATAAAAGGAGATGAAAAAATATCTATCAATTTTGTATCATTAGTCGAACTATTGAACCTGCTGGGCATAACATGAAAGTGTTTAAATAGCCCTTTCGGGTGGAGAGTAGCGTTTATAGTCAGGCTTCTTTGCCTCACAGCTGTGTCCTGCCTGTGCCTAAACTTGGCAAGTTACTTGTTGTCTGACTTGCTCATCTGCAACAAGGGGAAAAGTGTACAGTGAGTTAAAAAGGCATAATACAAATAAAGTAGCATAATATAAGAACCATATGCAAGAACCACTACCTACTGTTAATTTCATTATTACTATTATTGACCGTTCTATTCAGATATGTATCTAACATGTACAAAGAAGCAGAAACTTACTGCTCTGTGAATTACAGTTAATTGGAGAATTTTGAAAACCTCTCACAGATTATAGTGTTTCTGAGTAAATCTGAGAAGCTGTGGTGCCTCCGGGTCTATTGTTTATAGAACTCATTTTCCTGAGCCATCCAAATCTGCCCTACTTTATACTCTCATATATGGTATTCTCCTAATTACATACGTTGTTAAGGAAAAAAAAGCGAACCATGTTTCTTCAGTGTCATTTAATAAAATTAAACCAATCAATCAATATATCTCATCTTCAGTTGTATATTACTTTGCAAAACAGCAGATTGCCATTGTGAAGTGAGTCCTGGGACTATAATGAGTACACGGTCCCTCCAGGTTACATCATCCAACTGCCTAAGCTATTTAATCCATAAAGTCTAAAACGCGATGAAATACTTTTATTAACCATACTTTTGGTCAGGGAAAGAAAGAATAAAGCCTTTTCCTTTGTGAGTTTGACTTGAGTGTTTTTGAATTGCTATCTTATGAACGCTGATAATGCAGTTCGCTCATAAGCTCATCTTCTATGGTCCCTTGTTTAGGTTGCAACTCTGAGCTATTTAGTTGCTATGGTGACTGTAACAATAAAGGCCGATTGGAAAACAATAACATCTTATTTGGGATTTTTTTTTTGTTGAGATGGGTGAAAACTTTCCATATTGCTTTATTAGACAAGATATTGGGTTACATCCATTTTAATTAACATGTCTCACTTTATTTTTTAACTGCAGATTGTGACAGTATGGTACAGTATAGCTAAACTCCTAGGATTTGACTCAGAATTTATCAAGTCTAAAACAACCTAATCTCCATCTGATGGGATTTTTCTGAAAGTAAAGTCTCACAATTTGAATTGTTATAAAGGAAATAATAAATTGAATTTAGTATTAGAAAGCCAACCTCAGAAGTTCAAGCAACTTACAATGTACCTTTTCCATTGATATAATAATTTAATAAAGACCCATTAATAGTCAGGAAATGATAGGAACTCCAGAAATAAGTAAATTATGAGGGCCTATTTCCTTTTAATTCTCTGATCCCAGCTGGAACAAGGTGTGATTGGAGAATGGTTTAATTGTTCATGGGCCTATGTCTTTGGAGTCTATTGAAAAATAATATCCTGCACATAATATGGCCTACATAATTTTTTGACATTTTTATATCTTTCATAATCAAGGCATTGTCAGAAAGTCAAGTTGTGAAACTCCTAAAAACTTATGGATACACTTAGAGTCGAAGGGAATACAAACCTGGTAATATATCAATATGCACAGCTGGAAAGCAGATGTTCAACTGAATGATCTCAGTAGTTAGAGAGAAAGCTATTAAACCTGTTACTTGCTCAAATGAGAAATTCCCATAATTTATTGTCCTCATTTTTTACTTTTTTACTCCTTTAAATTAACTCTAGAATTATTATTTCTATTACTATGATTGTTGTTGAAGCCAATTATCATGAAAGTTTGACTCCATACAATACAGTACATGAGTGCAAAGAAATGCCTAAGGCTGCTGTCAGTCAAATTAACCGGTAAGTTATGAGTTGTTTACTGTACAGGGAAATGAAGTGATAAATGCGTGCCAGTCGGTCAAGCATGACATTCAGTATTGGATGTACCAACTTTAAATAGGTTTTATTTTCATTTTCAAGAGTGCCAAAACATATTTTTAACTAAACCTTCATTTTGAAATGAACCATATACAAGCAGCTACTTAAGTAGCCGGGACTATGCATTCCAAAAGTTTGGAAGAGTTGTACACAGGCAGAGCCGATATATTGCCGTCATGGTATACTTTTGTCCTTTTTATGATAACTGGCCAATCACTCTACTCTTCTATTCTATCTTTTGCTTCAGGAAAAAATTACTTAGAAGAATCATTGCTAGCCTGTGAAATTATTAATTTAGTGAACCTGAAAGCAAGTAACTTCACAGGGGGTTTTACAACTCTTACAAAATTAAGACTGTGTCATGATAGCACTATTTGATGTTGCATAGTTACTTTAGGTTTACATTATTTCTAGCCTGTGATTCACTAATTGAGTTTTGTCAAAGGTCATATTGTAGGACAAAACTGACCTGTAGTGCTAGAAACACTTAATGAGATGCCCAAAAGAGCAGGCAAAGAAAATTCCAATTCTGAAAGTACCACTTAAGTGTGATTACTGTGTCGCCCCTCCAGAGGGAGAAAGATTTTTTTCATAGTCTCTTATTAAAAACAAGAATTAAATGCTTATGAATTGGTGCTCTATGAGTCTAGCTATGTCATCTCCCAGAACACATAATTAGATAATTACATTTTAAACAAAAGAATATTATGGTAATTCACAGAACAAATTCCAACTAGGGGATAGGAATTGATACATGAAATATGTATCAATACAAATATGAATGCATGCATATGTGTTCTGTGCAGACTTGAGCCATTAAGGGGCATTAAAATCACCGGAGCAAATAGCTCCTGGGGATTGAGCTGTAAGAGCCCTCTTTGTAATCAGAAGGCAGCTAATCCCTGCTCACCTATTTGAATGCTTAGCCTTCCCAATATAACATTAAACTGTTATTTTTGTGATGTTGCATGAGCGTGCGAATATTGGCAAAAATGCCATACCCCAAAGATGTTGGAATACTTTCAGATTTAATAAAATTTGAAGTAAACAATGGAGATCGGTTCGAGAATTTTTAAAAAGGTTAACTCTAAGTTAAATTCATTAACTCATTTGTAACAGCCACCCCTGACATTTTGTTTTTTAACTCCTTTTTCATGCATCCTTTCCCCCTCAGAGCTCCAGAAGTAGGTTTTGAAAATTACTCTTTAACTTTTCCTTACTCAAACCTACAAATTCTTTTACAGAACCCAGAGACCTTAGACTTATTCACAGAAAGACTTGTATATTTTATGTATCATCTAAAACATAATGCACAGGAAAAACCCCACAGAGATGCCACCCTTTGTCTGCTTTTATCACAATTGTTGGCAAATGAAGATTGTCATAGTTCTGCTGGGTAGAGAGTCTGTGGTCATTATTAGGCATTTCTGTTTTACATGCATAAACTATTGGTATGAAAACATGATAAATACCATAAGATTAGATAGTGGCCATTATAATCCTATTAGATTCCAAAGAAAAATTCTTCTGAATATCTTGTTTCTAATCTTCCCAATCACAGCTACTTCTTGAATAGCACTTATATATAGATATATATAATTTCTATACATTATATTATGTATTATATAATACATAAATGTATTATATAATACATAATATAGATGTATAATTTCTATACAATATAATATATAATAATATATCTCTATATATCTCTCTCCCCTCATATTCTATTTATCATCTATCAAACTAGATACATATATTCTCAAAACAGCAAGCAAGTACAAATTTAGAAGAATTGATTATATTTTTTCCAAACTCACTACTCAAATTCTCTGTATCTTTTCTGCTACTGTGCATATTTTAATGAGAAGTATTTTCTTCCATTGCTACATTTCCTCTTCCTTACTTAGTTTCTAAGTAAGATGCTCAACATTTTCTAACTTTCCAGATTTCTAATTTTCTCTCCCCTAAAATGATATCTCTATAAAAAGAAATACATTTCATATTATAGTTTATACATGTGTTTCTGTAAACATGTACATCTTCATATATATCTGTATTCATACACATACTACTTGAATACACTATTTGCTTCAGAAAGATATTCCAATTATTATGAAATTCTATATTGCTATAGTACCATTATTGATCCTGGAAAGAGATCCATCTTCATCCTGTGTTCTATAAGGGGCTCATGGTGCAAACTCTAGAAAAATATAAATATATTGAAGACTAAAGATGTCCCAGAGTTAATCTATGAGCTCTGGAGCACAGAATGATCCGTGACTCAACGTGCCTACTCCTGTCACTAACAGTTTATAAGCTTGTAGAATACAGTTCCATGTCATCTGACCTATTTTTTCTAAACAAAAGATAACCATATTTGAATATAATGAAGGATTGTGGTTTATATACCTTCCCAATTTATAAATGTACAATATTTCAGAGGTCAGGCAGAATTTGATTTGCAGGTGTGCTTAGGTAAGAAAATTTAAATTAATTAACTTGTCAAATCCTTTCCTCAGATAGCAGCAATGCAAGAGATTCTTCCATGACAAGGTACTGTTTCCCAGTGCTGCTGAGTGGCCACTTTCTTGTATCTATTCACTTTCCAATTCATGGTTCCAGAACACTAAACAATTTAGCACATCACACACATCGCAGCTCAGAAATATTTTGCAATGTTAAAGAGTTCTTATTACTCTTGAATTTCTATGCATATTGTTGTCAATTTAATATATATGAAATATAACACCAGTTTGTAAGACTAGAGGAATGTTAGAACAGTTCTATTTTTATAAATGTGTCATATAAAATTTAATAAAAATTAAACTTTTATATTTATTTGTAAAATTAGGCACTCAAAAATTTTAAATTAAATTTTGCATATATAAAAGTTGACTATGTAAGGGAAAATGTACTTTTGGAAACAAAACAATTTTTAATTTCTTACATTTACTTTAATTTTTAGTCTTGATAAAATAGATTCTAAATGTGTTTATTTGGAATATAGCTGTATTTGCTGTCTAATCTTTTAGATAATTACTACCAATAGAACAAAAATTGCAAATTCTCTAAGAAGATTATGTTACTGAAAAAAATCAGGCAAAATACATTTTATGGAATAATATGTAATACTTTCTGGGATTATCTATATTTTTTATTCATTATTTAAATGCCAGCAAAGCATTAGTGTTTAGTCATAAGAAAATGTAAGTTCAATTGTCTTTGCATTTGCTTACATTCTATTACATTAACATCACAACTGAACTAATATTTATGAAATTGATATTGCAAAAGTATATTTTTTGAGAACAAAACACATTAAACTTTGATTTAATTTTTAAAATATTTAGACATAGACTAAATAGACATAGACATACACTTCAGTTTGTTTTGATTCCAAGAGAATATTTTTTACTTTAGTAAGCTTTTTAAACTTGTCTCTAGAAATACTTTCAAAGCAAATACTCAAATTTCACTGGATTTTTGTGTAATAGTGGCCATAACCATTTTTCATACTTTTGATAAGCTTTCTGCTGGAGAGGCATGTAGACGGTGGTCCCAGTTAAACCAGCACAAACTATCAGGCCCTCAGAAGCCTCCAGCATATAGCCAGATAAAACTGTAACTGATTTGAAGGAACCCACAATTGCAGAAACAATCACACTTTGATAAATTTCAGTCTCCAAAAACACCAGGACATGGATTCTGGTGACCATGGACGGCTGAATGAGCAAAAAGTGAGCAGGACAGGAAGACAATAGGCAGTAACTTCAGTCGCACTCTGCTCCAAGCTAGAACAGTTATTTTTATAATATTCTAGTTTTCTAGCTTTAGTTTCATATTTCACAGATCTAATTCTTTTGGTCATTTGATTTTGTGTTGCTGGCTGCTTAGCATATGTCTTTTCTTCTAATGCTGGAATGTATACACAAAAATGGAAAAATTAGAGACTAGTATTTGATCTGTTACTATAAAGACTATTAAAATTTCTGCCTAAAGATTGTAGGATAGGAACCCTAAAGATTATTATTATTATTTATTCTCATTTTTTAAAGCAATGAAGAGAGAGTACTATATGTTTCAGGGCATAGGCCTATCTCAAATAAATTTGTTATAATTTTATACTGAGATACTTAAATCATTTTTGAGATGCTTCATATATTCTTTTTTTCTTTCAATATTTATTTTGTTATAAGGAATATGATCCTATTCCTTATGGGGAGTTGTTACATGTACATAATGTATCTTAATCATTTTTTTTTCCTCTGGCACTGGGGATCAAACTCACGTAGTTGTGCTTGCCAGGCAGGCGCTTAGGCCACTGAGCCAAATTCCCAGCCCTTGTCTTTTTTGAGACAGGTCTCACTATGATGTTCAGGCTGGCCTTGAGCTCAATTTGTAGACAAGGCTGGTCTCGAACTCACAACAATCCTCCTGTCTTAGCCTCCGAGTGTTAGGATTACAGGCATGCGCCACCAGGTATAGCTATCTTAATCATTTTTTATCCCATTCCCCTCTCCTTCCTTTCTCCTCCATCTACTCTCTATTCCTCTTTTGTTGAACATCAAGTCATTTTAAGTTAAATATCTGGTAAATGTCTGCTAATAAAAATAGTCAAATACAACATGGCCTTGTCAATATTATGTTAACTAGTATAAGATAGATAACTACACTACCAATCTCTGTAAGTTCATCAAAAAGTCCAATTTGTGCTTTCACTATTCGATTGGTTATTTTTTCATATCTATATCTTGTAATCAGAGCAGCTACTTTGAAGATAACAATATACAATGTATTAAACAGTGTTAATCTTCTATTGTTTTATTTTTAAATTCTGTATCATCATTTTTATTTATCATTTTTAAAATTAAAAATATTAAGTATGTGACTTTCATCAAAGTGAATACAATAGCTAAAGACATAGACACAAAAAATAAAGGATTGTTAATGAATGCTGACTGTTGATTTATTTCCTACTACTCTGCTCATCTCTTTCTTTATAGCCTTATTCAGTTGCAATAGCAGAATATTATGGTACTTCTCAGGTCCTTCTTAGTTCACTTTTCATTTAACATGATATGAATTTATCAGCAAATTTATTTCTTCAAAAAAGAAATAAAATTATTTAAATTTAAGGAACACAATTATCATGATGGGTGTGGCAAAGTGAGCAGAAGAAAAAGATTAAGAAAGCATTTTTTTAAGAAAGCATTTTTTTCATGTTAGAAATGTGATTTATATGACATAGTTTAATAAAAATTATTCACATAGAGATTAATCTTTCATTTGCCTAAATAAAAATATTGTTAGGGGTCATGTTAGATAAGATGTACAAAAATAAACTTCTGACTTTTTCCCACTCATAATGAATCTCTCCAACTGCTAAAGACTAACAGTCACTTCACTGTTGACAAAAGATCTTCTTTACTGTAGGTCAACATTTGTATCCTCTTTCCTGAAGACATAGCTTTTCCATTTCAAACACTTAATGTCCATTCTTTTTGTTAAAAGTATTAAAACAGAATAAAATACCCCAGGGTAAGAATATAAGTCATACAGATAACATATAAATGTAATGTCACTGTTAATTCTACAAAATATAATTTGTCATTGAGCCCATATTTCATTTTAAATATATTACATATTTGTTCAGTTTGTTTTCGCAGCATTGGTTCTATAATGATTATTAAGTTCTGCTAAAACTTTTGCACTGCATATAAATTACAGACAGAACAATAGCAAGGCAGAAACAAGTAAAAAAACAAGGAAAGAAAGAAAGAAGAAGAAAGAAAGAAAGAAAGAAAGAAAGAAAGAAAGAAAGAAAGAAAGAAAGGAATGAGTGGAGAAGGAAGGAAAGCAGGAAGAAGGGAGGAAAGGAGACAAAGAAAGAACAAAAGAAAGAAGAAAGGAGGAGAAAGAAGGAACACAGGAAGAGGGAAGGTCAGAAGCAAGGAAGGAAGAAAAGAGGAAGTGAAGGAAAGGAGGAAGAAAGGAAGAAAGGCGGGAAGGAAAAAATCAAACAGGGAAAAAAGGAGGGAAAAGGAGGGATGGGCTGATAGATGGAGGAGAAAGCAAGGCCTCAGGCACTATTAAGTAAATGAATGCAAGCCAAAAGAACCAAAGTGGCATTTAAAAACTCTGAAACCAGCAGTTCTATTCTGAAGCAATATTTTGCACAGAACACTGCCTGTGAATCAAATCAATTTCTACTTAATTTGTCACATATAAACACATCAATCTGGCTACTTTACATCAGCTGGTCAAATTATCACAACGTGCTGGATAGTATTTTAATTCATTTAAAGTCAGTCATAGCCCTTGTATGTGAATGTCAGGACAAAGTCTACCTTTCCTACTAATCTTTTTACAAACCAAAAGAAAAAAATATCTTAATTTTAAGACTCCTGTACTTTATGTTTTATTGTCCTTTATTAATGTGACCCTAAAAGAAAATGCAACGACATAATTGCAAAAGACTTTAGTGTTTACAGGGCAATTCTTTTTGTCACATTAATTTTTGTTTAGTTTTTATAAGTACATTGTGTTCTCTAAAACACAAAGAAAATAGATTACAATTTAATTAAAGCATCAGTTTGTCTAGTTATTAACCTCCTTTTCTCTATGTTCAAATGTTTACTAAGAACCGTTTCATTAATCTCAACAATACTTAAGTGAAACAGGTTGATATCATTAGGTGAACTAACAAAATGAATATAATAAAGAAAGGGTACTGCTCAAATATGTGGTCATTCAGTCAGCATTGGCATTAGGAACAGAAGGACACAGTAGAAGAATTCAGACAACTATTCTATTCAGAACTTTGGATAAAATACAACAATATCATTCAAGCTATTTCCACCCTTTCAATTACTTATACACAGAGGGAACACATTAGATTTAAAAACTTAAGAATAACGAGTGGAATTGTTTCAAATAATAGGTATAAGATGTGATTCATATTTGTTAAACCACGATGCTGCTTAAATCTAGTAATGATAGTATCTTTTTCCTTATCTGACAAAATAAAAAAACACAGTTTCATAGCAACGTGTACTAACATTTTAATTTTCATCATTCTACAATACCCTAAAATATATCTGATAGTAACTTCTGAATACACAGAAACAGTGGTTTGCAGTTTTCTTTTCAAAGATCTTTTACAAATGTATCCTATAATATCTACTAGAGGAAGAGTTTCATTTCTGCTAGTTAAACAACTACTTCTATTGTCACTTAAACCACAGTGAAATCATACTGCAATTGCATTTCCTAAAATATTAGATTATTTACAAATCAATGTTATAAAACATCTTTATAATTATACAAATTTTTACTAAAGGATATGAGGCAGAACTTTTCAAAAATAAAGTATATTTTCATACAGCAACAAGAAGTGAATTTGAATTTTATATTCTAACTCAAAACTTGGGCAGGTAGTTAAGATGTTTAGCCTGATGTCTAACGCATTTTATTACCTTGAAAATATTTTATTTCTATAATTTATTTTCCAAAACTCTTTTAGTGGAACTATGTCACCATTTACTATTAGAACAACATAATCCAAAAATACTAGAAGCATTGAAAATTTATGTAAAATTAAAATAAAGTTCTCTCATAGTAAAATGGAATGTCACACATTCCAAAGGTTTTGATCTTGAAACTCTTTAATCCCCAGTAACACACATTTATAGACTTATTTTTCCAAACAAAACACTTTAGAGAATAATTATTCATAAATAATGCATTAAATAATATTTTTTTCCTTTTTTTACATTATGAAGTATTAGCATCATTAGTCACCTTAATTTTTAATTATAACACTACTTTTTAAATGTGTCAAGACTTAAACACATTTATCTTACTAAATGTGTTTTTAAAAGTATATAAAATAGAAAATAATAATTCTAATTTGCCTTTTGCTCAAATAAGGTCATTGATTTCCTGAGTTACTTACAATCTATGAAATAAATATGCATATTCCATGACAGAATGATCAGTTTTTTGTTGCTGTTCTTGTTTTGGATTTTTTTTAGAGTTAAAAAAAATTATTGGAGAAAAAGAATGGGGCAAAGGGGAATAAGAATAGCTCCTGAGAGATGGAGGGATCCTGGATGTGTTGCCCAGAATGATCTTTAAGAAATGAATCTAAAACATATTTTAAACATAGGTAACTTAAAATAAATATGAAGTTGATAGGTATATATCATGCCATTTGTAATTTATGTTTTTAATGTTATAAAACCTTCTATTTTTTTTTTCTTTTGAAGCCCACTTGACCATTTCTATGACTACATCATGGATCTTATAGTGGGTTTCATGGGCTATGTATTTGGTCTTACAGATATTTCGTGCCTAGTAGCAAACAAAAATAATTAAATTTCAAATAAGAGTAAGGTAGAGTTAGATGACATGTATGTAAAATGTTCAAGTTTACATAGTTGTGTCCTACTGCTTTGAACAACACCAAGGAACTCATATTATTACTTATAATAACTAAATTTAATGGTCTTACATTGAACAATTAGAATGTAACTTACTAACATTTTGTGTTAGATGTTACCTATGTGCATTTTTAGTGCTTTTTTTCTGTTAAGAGTAAGTTTTCTTTTAGAGAAAATGCTTTAGAGGCAAAAAGAAAACATTAGAGAAATGTTTTCTTAAAGATTTGCTAAAATTTTGATGAGCAAAGAAGAAAAACAGGTGGAATTGTTTTTATTTCATTAAACCATTTAGTAATTTTAGGAATAATGATGTACTTTCCCCATGATATTTAATAGAAATTTAAATTAATAAGCGGGTAAGAGCATTTTGTAAAATAAATATAACTGTAAAAATGGCAGGTATTTTCAGTTGCAGAATTCTAACATATAAACATTTTATTTTTAGAATTAAAATGATGGAAGAGGCAAAGTATTTCATTACTTGCTAAGTATTTAAATTATAAAATATACACACAGAAAATTTTATTACCCCACCCCCACATCTTTGGTGTGTAATAGGTTGCAAAATGGTGTAATCTTTTGAAATTCCTCCCATCAAGAGGTAGAGTGTATTTCTCCATGCATTGAATCTGAGTTGGCCTTGTGCATTGTCCTGGTGTGAGAATGACTAGCATGTTCAAATTATGGACAAAAAGAGACTATACACACCACTAAAGTCTTGAGAGACATTAAACTTTCCATGTGTGGGAAGCCTGAACTAATTCACTGGGCAATAGGGAGTCACGTGGAAGAGGACCAGAGCATCCTCATCCATGGTCA
>RJWT010006717.1:0-28688 GCA_004365215.1 Cuniculus paca | reverse complement strand
TTTAAAGTAGGAATAAAGAAATGTTTTCTTCACTAAACATACAAGCAAAATTCCACTAACTATTTAACAGGGGCTGGAGTGGTAGCACACACCTGTAATGCTGGCAGTCTGGAGGCTGGGACAAGACGATCAACGTAAGGTCAGTGCTATGTACTCAGCTCAAACCTAGCCCAGACTACATGGCAAGATCCTGTTTCCTCCTCCCACCCCACCCCCAAAAACACATCTGGGTGTAGTGGCACATGTCTGTAATTCCAGAACTCTGAGAGGCTGAGGCAGGAAGTGCTCAAGTTAGAGCCCAGCCTTGGTGACTCAACAAAACCCCCACTTAAAAAGAAAGAAACAGGGGTAGGGAGGGTCTGGAATGTAGCTCAGGCCCTGGGTTCAATCCCCAGTACCACCAAAAAAAGAAAAGAAAAAAATGTAATAGTACAGAGGTACACAGAGTCACAGACCACTTAACATTCCTAGTTTCCAGGGAAAGGACATTTAATCTTCTGCAGAGGTCAATCAGAAACAGTGCTACTTTTCATTCACCCAGGAATTACATAGAAAAAAAGGCAGTACTAGTACCATCAGAAAACAGAAAAATCAGAAATTACTGAATTAATGGCTATAATAATGAAGATAATAATAATATCCACAACACATCAACACTAATACTCATCCTCTGTCATCACATGGAAATGTGAAATTTTAATAGAATGTCTTCCACACATGAGGACCCTAGAATGAGATCTCCCCTCCTATCCTCTATTCTCATTCAGTCCAGCGTTGATGTGGAATTTGTGAAATCAGAGAACATAGAGAAAACCATCTATAGGAAGGCGCAAAGTTAAAAAGTATAATAACAAAATTTCACGCCACCACTATCCCCATGTGGAACAGAGGGAAGATAAGAGTTCTTCACTTGGTTTCCACATTTATCCACCAAGCAGGCACCTGAACGTTACACAGCATCTACAGGGATTTCACAATGCTCCTCGCAGGGCTGTGTGACTCTGCTTCAAACAATGGAGAGGGAGCTGGATCTGAGTCCCGCTGCCAGAGCTCCGCAGCCAAGTTGGAATCAGAGGACAAGGAAAGAGCATTGCCCACAAGCCCATGCAACTTGGAAGACATTTTAAGACTACTTTATGAGCAAGAATAATCACCCAAGGGAATGAATTAATAGCAGCAGCAGCTAAATAAGTATACAAATGATAAAGGGTTCAAACAGATTTGAAACTGTAAGAAGTATGTCCCTTCGGCTTAAGAATCCAATCCTGTTGAAATGAATATGCAAGTTCATAAATCTGATGCCTGGCCACATCCTCCTCACAGAAGGCCTCGGATCCTCACGGGCACGCCTGACAGAGCGGGGCCCATCTCCAGTGCGCAGCGAGGGGGACTCACCTCGGGGAGAGGCTTCCTCGGGGCGAGCTTCCTCTGCCGACCAGGCCGTGGCTGTTGTCTCCAAGGTCCTGATCTGCAGTGTAAATGTTTAAGAGCTGATAAAAGGACTCTCCCTGGATAAGAGGCTTTAAGCTCTGGCCCTCATTCCTTCAAACACACATTAACCCTTTACCACTGTCTTTCCAGTCTTAAGGAAACTAGAAGACCCAGCGTGCTGCTAGCTGAGAACTGCTAGAGTGCGGCGTGTAAAGCATTGTCCCTACACGTTTCTGTGGGTATCGAAGGCGATGATAGCTTGTGTTCTGTTCTTTCATTCCTTTCAATTTTACAGCACAGAAGCATGGTTTGAATTTGCAGTACCCTCCCCTCAGCCACTTTTAATTTCTACGGTTAAAAGTAATGAATCACAGCTGTGGACAGCTAATCTGTATGCTTATCACAGCAAATCTTTATGCTTTGTATTTTTTAACACTTTGCTTTCCAAGACAAGTCACAGAATACATTTATGTAGAGCCTCATGTGAGACTAAAATTATGTTACATGAATCCACACACCAAGCATAAATTTTCAAACTGATAAAAACAAGTAGAAACCCAAAGTTTAGAGAAAAAAGAATGTAATCCTTCCAAACTCTCCAAGAATATCTCTGCCTGAAAAATAACTTGCAGTCCCAGGCAGCCAGCTCCCAAGCAAACCGCCCCACCTCTCAGGCCTCTTCCAAAGCTGCCCTTCCCTTTTCTGAGTCAGGGAACCTTTGACCCTGAAGGGTGAGGACAAGACTGATCCATTCTCAGCGAACTGCTAAACCCAGGCTCTGCCCCTAAACAGGCATGACTACTTGGACATGTCAACAAATTCTTAAGGGGGGAATGACACAGAGCAAATCCAGGGGCTCATTAAAACAGTACACGAGGCAAATGCTACAAAATGTCAACTGGTCAAAATTCACAGGATTACTAAACACTGTAGAAATTCTCTAACAGGATTTTTTAAACCAAGTTTGTGTAATGCAATTTCATGAATTATGCAAATAAAGGTCCAGGCTATTCACAGAAAAGCCCAGTGTTACATGTTACTTTCACTGCACAGCAGTGAGGACCGAACACATCAATCATGGAAGTCACAGGAGACGTTAGCGTCCCTGCCTGCTGATGGCTCTGCTTAAACATTTACATTTCAGACAGTAAAAAGGGGAAAGCACATCCCTATTTTGCAGCACAACATACTATTTACTTCCTTCCAACTGGAATTCTTTTGGGTTTAAAAGGAGGGTGGGGATAGTGACCCCTCCATTAACTGTATCTCTACCAAGAAGCCTTTTCTGTTGAAAATGAACCAATAGAGCAAATAGTGCACTGAGGAAGAGAATGTTTGAGTTAAATTCTTGAAACTTTACCTGTTTGATTGTTTTCAGATTGAGCTATGAGAGCTGCCACTGCAGGATTTGGATTTGATCTGCTTCCATACATGTGAGATGGTGCCTGACTAAGAGAAGAGCCAGACAGGGTATTTGCCTAAATGGAAAGAAGTACAATGACAAATGAATTGCCTCTGAAAATATCTTACTGGTTTTTCCTCCTAACAGACCTACTAACTATTCCCTCTTGTCTCAGAATATAAACAGAAATTCCTGACTTTCTGAAAAACAAGTTTTATTTTTCCTTGTTTTACCATTCCAATATGTCAAGTTTTGAAGTTATGGAACTACTGTATGCTTTCAAAAGACTGGCAAATTCAAAGTATCTAATCAACACTAAAAACCAGCAGTACAGAAACCACTGGACACATGACTATTTAAATTTACTAAACCATTTATAAAATAAGAGCAGGTAGACAACAGATGTCTAACAAATCCATCAGTCCTTTTCATCACAAGCTGGCTAAGGAGGTCAAAAGGTTCAATCCTAACTTCCAGCATTTCAACTACACAGAGCCATATTTCCATTGCTTCACTCTGTCATTAGTAAAACCTGCACACTGTTTTGTTACTTCCTATTTTGATAGACTTGGAAGCCTGCTGCTTTTTCTGTTTTGTTTTGTTTTTATTTTAAAAGAAAGCAAATAGGCATCACAAGTATGCTTTCTATACAATGCAGGGCTCAACGAATCAGAGCTTTTGCCCTGACCCCATATAAGGCACTGTCTTTTTGGCAGGAGGCCAGCTCTACTAACTGAAGAGCTCGTCCAAAGTTTGTAATTCATTCATGTCGCTAACCACAATTCTGAAGGCCTCTACTGGGAGCTGTGCCAAACAGGCGAAAATGAACCCTTAAACAGATGAAGAGGAGGAGGCTGGCCAAAGTATTGCACAACCCGGTGCAATAAAAATGCCTCTTTGATGTGCATATTCTCTCCTGCTTTTCAAGAATATCATGACCTTCAAATGTGCCATTTTTGAAGCAAATCTTTTATACACAAAATACTGTTACTCACAGAAGGTTATTACTGACCTGAAATAATTTTCAGATTTAACAGAACCACATATTTTAAACTGAACCTTTTTTTTTTAAAAGAAGTTTGAATGAAATCAAACTTAAGCTTTTATAAAGTAAAATCACTACATGGTCAGTTCAGAACAAAACTCCTGACTGTAACTTCAAAGCGCTAACCATTTGTAACACAAAGCTGAGTAACAACAGAACAAAAGATGTGGAACATTCAGACATGTTCAACAGCCCACAAGAAGCAACACAGAAGTCACAACAAGCAAAATATTACAGAAAACAAACTGTGTTTCTGAGTAGATTTACAACCTGACATTTTATCTCAGCCATTGGACAACTTAAGCAGGGAAAATGTACTTTCACAATTCACAGACACAGTCTTCATGATACAGAGTCCTGTCTTGCTTTCCACTGTTTCAAAGGGTATATTTAGTAATAGATTACACTTTAGTCTGTAAATTCAATCTGTTGATTTTCAGGGGTCCCCCCCCCATTAATGATATGCATAGAGTCAGTAAGTATGTGTTACAAAATCCTGTTATACAATTGATCAGCTCTCAGTAAAAGGTAAGTCACAATTTCAATTTAAAGACATCGGTCATTTACCATGTACTTAATAGTTTAGAATACATAAAATACATAATTCACAAACTCAAATGTGGTAAAGATTTTGTTACCTTTCCAAAAGTTAACTACCCGAGCATCTCAGTTACTCATAAAATAAATGAGAACAAGGAAAAATACAACCAAACCAACAGAAAAACCAGATGTTACCATGTATCGTTAAAGCTTCAGTTACCCAACCCTTACAAATGCCTTTCAGAGAACCAACTTACTCTTAGACACAATTCCAAAAAGATCAACTAAGCATATTATAGGTTAGAAGTAGAAAATGAATTATGAGGAGGAAGAAGTATCTTGAAACAGTTTTTTGGAAGCAAGAAGTAACAGCTGACAAAAAGAAAGGAAAGAGGACAAATGAGGCAGGCTGAGAGCAGACTCCAGCAGACTGCTGAAGTGGTCCTCAAAGAACAGAGGCTCCCAGATGCCTGCACACCTGCACCGCAAAGCGGTATTCTTAGCCCTCCAACGTTCCATTTTTATGCAGTCATCTATGTTACACCCTGGCTAAATCACAACCAATAATTTACCAGCTGGAATTCCTTTTTAGCTCCAATTATCAGTCTCACAAGTTGCCTCAGTTGCTTGATAAGAATATCAAAACTATAGCACCCTTTTTTAGGAAGGGTTCTTTCTGCCAAGGACTTCATATTTATCCTTAGCAGCTTCAAATTTCAAAGTGTAGCACTTTCTTGATCTAGTCGCCAAATTTTCTTACTTTTCCTACCATCTTTCAGGCCCGCTATAGCAAAGATCAAAATAACAATAATCTGCATAATGCCATCACCAGAAAGAGAATAGGAAAGTCTGTTTTTATAAAAGGAGGTTGGCAAAAGTTAATAACAATAAAGTAAAAGAAGAATATTGTCCAAAATGACCAACTTCTCAAACTATCTGGATGACTCAGAAATACCCAAAAGTTCTGTTTTTCCTTTTAAAATAAAACCAAAATCAACATTACCTTAGAAAGAGAGAAAGAGAAAAAAAAAAAAAAAACTCTGAAGAGAAATAAGAACAAGTTATTTCAGACAGGCTGTTTTTGGTATATTCAAATGGCTAAGCCACTCTCCATTGATTTCTGTTTTAAAAAACTCAAGTCATGACACCATTTTAAAGCGGGCAATCCGAATTAACAGAGATTCCACAAATGTCTGCTACAGCTAAGGTAATATACACTAATAGTGTTTGCAATGTGTAGCGATGCGGACCCTTGAAGACCCTTTTCTCTGGTACTTCCGGGCAAAAAATGAAGGGGGATAAAAAAAAAGAAAAAGAGAAAACAAAAGAGAAAAAACCCCACAAAATTCATATTTGAGTGAAAAGATTCACAACTTAATAGCAGAGAAGATGGATAAGTGAAAGTTGAGAAAAAGACAACTGAAAAAGTACACACAGTAACTGGCACTTTGTACATCAAAAAATCTTTAAGAAATGCACTGAAAGCAAATTAAAGTATCACACATATGCTTCAGAAGGCTAGATATGAAGACCAGCAATTCTCTTTTGGAAGGACACCTATCGTGACATTCCAGCTTTATCCTGCCAGAGGGCGGCCGTGGAGCAGCTGTCTCCTTGGATCTAGTGCATTACATGCACAGGAGTCTGTGGGTAGGAGAGCTAGGTATTCACAACATATAAAGTGAATGCCATAGAGCACAGATGGTGAGCCTTTTAAAGCTTCACTGATACAAACGGCCTGCTGGGACACACGTGCCACAGGTCTGTCACCACTGCTCAGTGTTCTCACAACCTTTCTACACATCCAGCATTACTTCAAAGTTAAGTTAATACTACCATGATAAACTTCTGCTTGAACTTACAATATGGTATATTAAAGAGTTTCCAAGATTAATTAAAAAGAACTGCTTCCACACTCAAGATGTTGTAACATTTACTCTAACACTAGTAAAAACCTCATTAAGAGAAGAATAATTATTTGTACAAGATGGTCTCTAAAGATCAATAGGTTAAAAACAATGATTATTGAAGTCCAAATCACATTTAAACAAAATATGTCTAGGTATCTTGAGTTACAAAACACTGTTAACAAACTTAGAGTATCTATGGAAAAAAAAGTAAGTATCTCTATGAAGGCAGTATTCAAACTCGTATCTCACAGAGACAGTAGTATGCCCTCGAGTGACATTATCAAAAACTCAACAAAATTAAAATTAATTTCACCTAGAAATTTCTTCTGTTAACAGTTTACCTTCTGTATTTCAAGCCTGCATGTGACCAGAGATGTCTGTAAAGCAGTAATTCTCATGCATTCCAAAACTGTTAGCTGTACAGTTGAGAAAAAAAAAAAAAAAAGCAGGCTACATGCTCTATTATTCAAACGTAAGATTTAAAAGGGGGATTTGATTTTGGTAGGTTCTTGCCCCACCCTAATGTTGATAAAGCCAAAATTAGAAGAATGAACAAGAAAAATTAGGTATGAATACCTATGACAATTTCACCTCTGCAAAGTACTGCAGTAGGGTGAATGATTTGGGGATGACAATGTGCAATGGATGCACTGTTGCCCCCTGATTAACGTGTTTTGAAATTTTATTGTAGTTTTTTATTTATTCTTTTTTTTTAATCCTTGAAATAAAATGGATTTGAAAAGAAGAAAATACTGCAGTAATACATTGCTAGAGATGGGTTTGAAACTTCATACTTCAATCACACAGGACTACCTTATAACATGCATTTTTTAAATGTACAATTACCCTGTCAATAAACATTGTAAGTCAAATGACTCAAACACACTATAAAATGTAGTAGAACTTTTTCTTCAAGCTTTTTAGCACTCTTCCAAATGCACTCTTCCAAAAGCTTGTCAGACTCTTTGAGTCATTTGTACTTTTAATAGAAAAAAACTTTATTGTCACTGTATCTGCCACAAGCTAAGTTGTTTCACCCTGGGCAAGTTACTAAATTAAGTAAACTCTCATCAATCTCTATCTGTAAAATGGGAGTAGCATTAGTCCACTTCATAGGAATACTGCCAGAACAGAGTGAATATATGTAAAGGGTTTAGAAGAATACTTGGTATATGGTAAGCATTTATATTTTAGCTTGTCATTTTTGAAATTATTATGGTTACAACTTTTCCATTAACGTCATTAAAATAAAGCTTCACAATTATAGTCTAAAACTAACCTGGTATGATTCAAAGATTAAAACCTGTTTTACAAAGCAGTATTAATAGATGTGCCTCGTGCTGCCTGTGTGTGTGTGCGTGTCTTGGGGGTTTAACTCGGGATCTAGTGCGTGCCGGGCAGGCACTGTACTACAGAGCTGCATCCCAGACCCTGCGATCATACTTTAATCTATACAGCTGTACAGTAATATAGCAATACTGCAAATACCACATAAAGGGTTCAAATGTCTTAAAATACAACTTATATTTTTGAATTTGCAAATACAGATGGGGGGGGAGACAAGGTCTCCCTGGGTAGCCCAGGCTGACCCCAAATTCACGGCAATATGTAACATAACATTGTAGCCATGTGAAGTACACCATTTTATTTGTTTGTTTTTTTGAGTCAGGGTCTCACTATGCAGTTCAGGCTAGCTTTGAACTCACTGTGTAGTCCAGGTTGGCCTCAAACTCACGGCAATCCTCCTGCCTCAGTTTCTTGAGTGCTGGGATTACAGGCATATGCCACCACACATGATGCAAACACAGAATATTGACCAGAAAGGTTTCCAAGAAAAATATGAATGAATATTGGACAGGGATTGGAGAAGCAATTGTGAGTTTCTCCAGCTTGATTCAAAGTTTGCACTATGAAACATATTCTGATAACAGACCCTATTTCTGTAGCAGCTACCACCAGTAAGGCTTTCATTCTCAGCATGTGATGAGAGATGAAACCAAGTGTGAACAACTTCCAGGTCCCATGAGTAGGCTAACTGTTGAAGCTGTCAGATTCAATTGCATCATTTCACATTACTCAATGCTCCAAACTGCTCCCTAATTGTCAGGATCTTAATGTATTCAAAACCATTGTTTAGGCTAACGCTAAAATGTTCCACAGCAGAGTTTCCAAAAAGTAGTAGGAGGTATTAAAGTGTAGTTAAACTATCAGTAAACACTCTTGATTTGAGCACAGACTGTACAGAATAACCAGCCGATTTTAAGAAGGTTTCTTAATTGCTTAGCATCTAACTCATACGTATCTCTTTAACTTTTGGGGGGAAAAGACAGCTACTGAAAAAATTTTAGAACTGGAAAGATCTTGACCCACTGTTGAATCTGAATTAATATAGATATAGTAGCATGAAATTATAAGTAAGTTGTTTGTTTTTGTGGCACCAGGGATCGAACTTACAACTTCGTACTTGCCAGGCAGGCGCTGAGCTAAATCCCCAACCCTTGTTTTTTTGAGACAGGGTCTCGTCTCGCTATGCCATTCAGGCTGGCCTTGAGCTCACTTTGTAGCCCAGACTGGTCTCGAACTCACAACGATCCTCCTGTCTCAGCCTCCGAGTGTTGGGATTACAGGCGTGCGCCACCAGGCCCGGCTTGAAATTATAAGTTTTAAGAGAAAGCATTGACATTATTTTTAATAAAATGTCTCTGTATCATTTCTTTTCTCGCTGGTTATCAGGCAGTTCTATTAACAGCTAAAACTAATAAGCATTAAATTCTAACATACTTTATGATCTGCATTTGAACTTCAAAATATACCTGTACAGTAGAAAGGAGAGAGACTTAAGGTATTCCTATTTTACATATGAAAAAAATCAAGGTTCATAAAAATTTTAAAAATCTAACCAAGGTTACACTATTAAGTAGGAAACCTAGAACCCAGGACTTCAGGCTCAAAATTTCTGCTATTAGCAATGTTTTTCAAAGAGAAAATTGTTAGCATAACAGGCAAATAACTGGGAAATTCACTTGTATGGTAATTAGTAATTAGGGAACAGGCTACCAAGTCAGACCTTCTTGCTTCCAAATTAACTTTCATTGCTTACCAGATACATGACCTTGTGCTGTTACTTAGCCTTTTCATCATTCAAGAGCAAGTAGTATCATAAAACATTTATAAAATCTTATATTAAGGAAGGAGAGAAAGAATAGGCATTTAAAAAAAATTAAAGTATGTTTTATGACATACCAACTCCCCAATAAGAATGTAATCACTGTATACTACAAACATGCACTAATAACAAAAAGACTGTTTAATCTTACTTTGCTCAGAAAAGCACATTCTTTACAATTATAAGCCATTATAAAATTATTTGAGGGACCGGGGATCTAGCTCAGCGCCACAAGCGCCTGCCTGGCAAGCACATTGTCCTGAGTTTGATTTCTAGTACCAAAAAAGTACATAATATCACATCACATCACACATTACTGAGCCAGATGAAACTTTCCGTCAAATATAAACAAAATAAGCACCCCACCACCACCAGTCAGCTGAATCTGCCCAGGAAAGTGAAACATTTTCTCAAATAAAATGAAAGCATCACTATCAGATGACATACAAAAAAAAAAAAAAAAAAAAAGAGAGAGAGAGAGTGACATCTAAAGACAATCCCCCCAATATGCATACATATGTGTGTGTGTAAACATATTACAGCTTTAGAAAACAAAATATTCCAGTTCAGAGGTCAAAATATTACCCAAATCTGATAAATCCTGTCACTAAATTTGTGCTTTAAACTATCTACATATACTAAACAGATAAGCAAACACTGGCAATTTATTTAACAATAAATGACTTGGAGGGGGTGGAACTAGGGAGGGAACCCAGGAGCACTAAACCGCCAGGCTACATTCCTGTCCCTTTTTTATTTTGAGTCAAAGTCTTACTAAGCTGCCAAGACGGGATTCAAATTTGCACTGCTCCTGCCTTAGCCTCTCAGAGTGCTGGGATTAGAAGTATGAACCAATTATGCCAGGCTTCCATATGACCATTATAAGAATGAGATGGCTTTAAAAACCATTTAAAATTAAGATAGATTTGGTGCACACAGCTGTGATCCCTGTACTCTGGAAGGCTGAGGCAGGAGGATTGCAAATTCAAGCCTAGCCTAGTCAATGAGACTTAGTAAGTCAATGAGATGCTCTCAAAAAAATAAAAATGGATGGGAATGAAACTCAGTGCAAAGGCCATGTCCAAGTCCCAGCACTACAGCAAAGAAACGGACAACAATAAACAAAAACCACACACAAAACACGCAAGTAACACGAGGGAGGGTCAGGAAGCATGATGATCACGGTCATCTGCATAAAAACCATATCCAGAAGCAAAACTCAGAACGCAACTATGCTAGCATGTGAGTATTCTTCATTACATTCAGTCTCACATTATTCTATTAAAAAAATCATCCTTTAAACAAAAGCACTTGCATTCTCGCAAAGACAAAATTGAGAATAGTGAGGTTTAAAAGGCAAAGTAAAATCTAAATGGCACTCCTCCAGAAACTAATTTGTACTTCTACTCACAGCCCAGCAAGGCGAGAATACATCATTAACGATTTCACGGGTAGGAATTCTACCTTCCAGTAATGTAAAGGAACTATAATTTTAACTATACCACTGCTCTATCCTATCATATAGGAATACAAGTTTTCCATCAATTACTTGTGAAAAAACAACTACAAACAGGTATAATAAAAAAAAAAAAGATTAACACTAAAGAATACAAAATTGGGTTGCCCATGGTTTTTGAATATTTTTTCTTTGAAACTGGGCTACTAATCATCAGACTTTCCTCCTTCCCCATAATTTTATGCGTCCCCACCCACCCACTAAAAGCCCAAATCAAGCTCTTCACACTTTGTAATTTCTATTAGCCCTGTCTGGTTTTACTTCTCTGATAACACTGGTCAACAGTTAAGATAGCAAATAAGCCAAACAAGAAGTCTATGCACTTGCTTTAAAAAAGTCAGGAAAAAATGATAGCTGGATTTTTATCCTGAGCACACCAATTCAAGCACTAAACTTTACTAACGAATCATTAAGTTTTTGGAGGAAGGGTTGGCAAAACATGGCTTAATATTTCCATTCTCTTCATATTTTCAAAGCATTTGCTTGTTACTACTGTGGTAGTTTTCTTAATTGTCATAACAAGACATGTAGAATTACATTCAAAATATTGGTAAGTTCCATTTACCACCTATCTTACACATTTCTATGTTTTAAATCAACCACCTACCTCTAAAGCATACTAAAATGTGACTATCTAAACAGTGTATGGTCTGAAGGCAAACAAGGCTTATACTAAGGGTTAAACAGAAATGAACTTGTCATCTGGGGGAAAGAATATTCAACTGCCAACTGTAAGAGTCCCCTCCAATTCTGTCTCAGTGTTTTGTAACCCTGCCCCTTGCACACTGCCCACAACCTTTCTCAGCTCAACTGGAGAAGTCAGCAGCCTTAGCTGCCCAGAGACAGCCAGGCCGAGGCAGCTTCAGCCTCCAGGCAAGATGTCCTGCTACACAGCAAACTCAGGTGTCTCCGTGTGCAGCATTCGAGCCTAACTAGATGCCTGCATTTACAAGCTACCCATCTTCCTGAAATATGGAAAGAGGATAGATAAAAAGTCAACATGTTAACTGAACTCAATTCTAGATTACTTGCAACTATGATTTCTTTGTTCTTCAGCTGAGTCCCACGTTGAATGGAATTTTCCCTCTAGCTATACATTTCTCTTTGCTACTGCTCTCCCATCCGCCTTTCCTTAATGCCAGCCCTATACCCACAAACATAATGAACAAGAAATGAGGTTTTTGCTTCATTCAGCCTAGAACTAACCAGAGTAACTAAAACAGACTGTTACAAAGATAGAAAATGCACACTAAAAATGTCCAACATGAGACCTGGTCCAAGTATATAAAGCTATCAACAGCATCCGGTTGTACTTAATTAAAAGAGATAAAACTATTTATGAGTGCCATTCGTTCATTTATCCTCTCACCCTCTCTAACTCCAAGCACCATTATTATGGTTACCTCACTGTTTTAGTGAAATAAGCTAAAGAAAAACCCTCCCCTCTTACTCAGGCTCAGAAGTTCACCAAATAGTTAACTATCATCTTCAAATATACTACTAAATGTGCCACTGATTTTCTGTGAACTATTCTAATATTTGGCTTACATATAATGGAGGCTATATGTACTATGTCATTCACACAGATGCATTAAAAATAACCTGATGCTGTGCTCTGATGTACAGCTTACGAAAAATACCAAAAAGGTGTGCATGTGTAAGTCTCATACAATGGAAATTACGCATAATATCTAAAAGCTCAAGTTTACAGCAACTTAAAAACACCAACTGAACAAGTTGTTTGTAATTAGACATTTACAATTACAACTGTAGTCATTATTATAATTTTCGTTAACCTACAGCTAGAATTTGGGAGATGAAAATAAAATTATAAAGAATCACAAATAAAAAATACATGCTTTAGAAATCTTAAATTATTGTCTTTGGGTAAATCAACAAGCATGTACACGTTTATACAGCTTTATATTTACTGTCCTATTTATACAATTCAAGATCATGATTTTCCCTCTTTGATGCCTGCTTATAAAATACCTCTACATACTTGGTCATTTGTCTAACCGCAGATTTAAATAAAGCAAAAGATATAAACAAACAGGAGAACCTGGGGCCGCCATTATGTATAGCAATTAGGAACATCTCCTCTCCCACTAGGAAGAAAACCACATAGCAGTACTTGAAAGAACCATTCACTCTTTATCCTGCATTCACCTTCAGCAGCTTTTAAATTTTTAGAGAGCAGAGGCTGACCCATTTACATAATTTTAATGATTACTAAAAAATATCATCAAGTCCTGAGCCACATCCCTAGCCTTTTCTTATTTGAAGACAGAGTAGCACCAAGTTGCTCAGGCTCCTCTAGAACTTGCAATCATCCTATTCAGATGTCCAAGGAAATCGAATTACCACTTGTACTGCTATGCCCACTGTCTCAAATTTTTTGAGTTCTACATTTTTCAAACAAAAGAACAAAACCTCCTCTGAAATTACCATCTGCATCATCAAGACAATATTGGAAACCCAGAAACTGGAAAGAGTCAGTTACTGCCCATATACTCATTTGTCCTCTCTCATGAAAACTGAGTTAAAATGTCTATTATTTTCACTGATACGTTAATACAAATTCAAATATTTTATAAGTTCCTGTAGAAAGTTCTATTTCAACAAAACTTACTTTAAAGAAAGACAAGTCTGCCAGGCATGGCGTCACATATATGTAAACCCAGCACTTGGGAGGCTGAGGCAAGAGAATTGCTGCATAGCAAAGCTCTGGCTCAAAAATAAAAACAAAAAAATAAAAGACAAACATGTCTAAATGTCAGAGGATTCTAATAACATACCTGAGTTGTAGCCACAGCAGGGGTTACAGCTGATGCAGCTGAGGGGGAGAGCGCTCCCACCTGCTGCAAATGCCCTGAAGGCTGCGGAGGTAAATGCGAGCTGGAGACAGGCGTGCTGGATCCTGAGCCAGATACAGCATTGGGAAATGACACGGCTGCATCACCACTGTTATAAATACCTGCAAAAAAAGAAATGCTGTGTAAGTATTTTAAAACTTAGCAATCAAACTTGTCAGCGACATGTAATATTAATCAAGTTAAAAATACATTTGTTCCTGAAACCTCTTCCATTTATAAATTTTATTGCTGATACTATTAAAAATAGCAAGCAAATAAACACTGGCTAAAAGTACTTGCCATTTTTCATTTGGAAAAATGTTAAAAAGACAAGGACCCCAGTAGAAAGACTTTTGTGAAAAAAATGTTATTAGGGGTTGTATGAGTTCATAAAAGCAACGAAAGACCAGGGATCTAGCTCAGCAGTGCAGCGCCTGCCTGGCAAGCATGAGGTCATGAGTTCAATTCCCATTTAAAAAAGAAAAAAAAAAGCAATGAAAGGTTTCTGAAATAAGAGAATGAAGCAGTTAAAGAGTTTTATAAAAAATACATAATAAGCTTTTCAAAATGCACATGCTCAGACTCTAGAAGTCATGCCTACAAAGATCTGAAATGGAAGAAGACCTTGTTCAAGAGATAAAGTAAAATACTGGACTTTAAATTCAGAGAGCATCAAAGAGGCTGACAGCTTTCACGTCACACAGCTGTGAGAATGAAGCAGCACCACTTCTAGAGACACTGAGAAGACAGAATGAACATGAGCTTGGGACTGACTGCATGGGTGTCTGCACAGGGGTGGCGGCAAAGAGAAGCAAGGTCTGATGACGACTTGGTCAACAAGGTGGTGACACCATTCACTCCAGGAGCACAGCAGATCAAAGATGACAGCAGACTTAATGAAAACATGTTTAGCTGCTCCACAACGGTTAAAGTCAGAAACAAAGTCGAAATGATGCAGTAGAAGTTATACAGTCTACAAAATTGGATGAGAAAAGAAGAGGTAAGTAAGAGAAAAGAGCCTAAGAGGAAGTAAGTAGTTCCTGGAGGAAAACAAGGCAAAACAATCCGTTTAAGCTGCCACCAGAAAGCTAACAAAGGAGAGGCACTGTGAGGATTAAAAAAAAAAAAAAAAAAAAAAAAAAGAGATGAACCATCTCAAACCAGTGGATGCCAACCAGGGGAGATTCTCCCCTTTTAGGACACTAGGACACCTGGCTCCATGTGGAGACATTTTTCACGGCCCAAACTGGGAGAATTTTATTGGTACCCAGTGGATAAAGCCCAAGGACACTGCACACGACAGTCTCCATAACAAGGAATCTGGCCCAGAGTGTCAAGAGCATGGCATGAGAGACCAGGGAGGCAGAGAAAAACCACCAAGAGTACCTGGCACCTAAACAGGAAAAAAGTCAGAAACAATGAATCAAAGTGGCCTGCAGTAAAGCCAAAAAATTTTTTAAGTTTTTTGTTTTTAAAGAAATTCTAGTTCTAGAAAGCAACAACTGGGGTTTAATACCCACAGCACAATTTACTTTGTTGTAAAGAATATAAATATTAAAGATTCATATTTATAAAAACACCTACAACCTTCTTCAAACGGGAAACAAAAGAATCGGGACGTTTTAAAAGGTCTTACAACTGGGCCGGGGATCTAGCTCAGCGGCCTAAGCGCCTGTCTGGCAAGCACAAGGTCCTGAGTTCAATCCCCGGTGCCACAAAAAACAAAACAAAACAAAAAAAATCTTACAACTATAACTGAAGCTCTGAGATCCATTTTATATCTATAATTTCTCCAGGAAAAATGAGTTAGTAATTCTGCAAATACATGAGAACTCACCATTTGCCAGACACCATCCGAAGTCTTGAATACACTATTCAAGATCTGTGGTCTCTGCCTTCCAGAAACTTAATGGGAAAGACCATGGGGTACAGATGCCCCCGAGGCTGGGGTGCAAGGAAAGGCTCTAACCAGACCTTCATGAGAGACGTGGGAGTCAGAACACTTACAAGGCAGCTCTAAGGGCGCTGCGGAACCCAGTAGAGGAGGGATGGTCTGAGGAGAAACACGCAACAAAGCAGCTCAATCCCAAAGGCTCAACCTTCTAACTCAATAAATTGTAATACATTTGTAATAAATAAGGCAAAAGATAAGAATCAAATCAAAAGAACACTAGAAGTTAAAAATTCATATAGTTTGGAGACAAAAAGAGCCACTAAAAGATTTTTAAGCAGAAGCTTGATGTTCATGTTAGAAATGGAAAATATTTATTTCCATTAAAAAGTCTGGATTTTTGTTTCTCGTGAAAATCTGAAGATCTGTGAGTACTGGATATTATATTCTGAAACAGTAACAACCTGCTGGAGCTGTGCATAACACATGAGTATTTTCTGTAATCCCGTTTTTCTACTGTGTCACTCACCTCTTCATTCATTGTTCTGTCACCTACCTGACCCTATAAAAGGGCTTGGGTTAGTGCTCCTGATAACAGACGCTGGTCACAGCGAAGAACAAAAATGGCACCACCCAGGAAAGTTCTCGGCATGACTGAGAGAAGAGGACCTAAAACACCACCTTAGGGACTAGCACACAGCTTAGAAAAAGATGCATTTTTTAAAAAGTTGCTATTCGAATACTCGTTCAACAAGTATTTACTGGCTTTCTATTATTTAAAAAAAAGTACTAAGGACAGAAAAAAAAAAAAAAAACAGAATTCTGTCTTCAAACAACATAGGAGTCCTTGCAGGGATAATCAGTATTCACAAACTTCTAAGATAATCGAGAGAAATGCTAGGTATAGGAAAAATACAGAGGAGCCAGGTGTGGTATGCACACCCGCAACCCCAGCTACTTGGAAGGGTGAGGCAGAATGATCCTGAGGTGAAGGCCAGCCTGGACAACTTAGCAAGATGTTGTCTTAAATTGCCTAGGAAACAAAAGATCAGAGGAAGATTCAAGTGCAGAGCTATAGAAATACTTGGAACTGGGTTTTTTGTTTTGTTTTGGTTTTTTGTAACAAGAATTTGGAATTGTTTTTTCCAAGATGAAAAGAGAAAATGCTGCCGGGCGTGCGTGGTGGCTCACGCCTGTAATCCCAGCACTCAGGAGGCTGAGACAGGAGGATCGTTGTGAGTTCGAGACCAGCCTGGGCTACAAAGTGAGCTCAAGGCCAGTCTGAGTGGCATAGTGAGACCCTGACTCAAAAACAGGGCTGGGGATCTAGCTCAGTGGTCTAAGCGCCTGCCTGGCAAGCGCAAGGTCCTGAATTCAATCCCCGGTTCCGCAAAAAAAAAAAAAAAAAAGAAAAGTGTTACAACTATCACATCCTCTAATGTACCTACTACCCTTTAAAAGCTGCTATCACCATCACTACATAAAGTAATGGATCATGGAAGTGTTAAGATTGAGGCACCTTCAATCTTGAAACTTAAATCCTATTTTGATATTACATTAATGTGCACGCTGAAGTAAAAGGAAATGACACAGCTAAACATGCAACACAGTGACCACATTTTGAACTATATGTGGCACTAGCTTCTGTGATAACTTACAACAAATCAAAATTTTCCTTTCAGGATAGGAGAGCTTGGGGGCGTGGGTGTATATATATACATTTACCAGGAATTAAACTCACAACCTTGTGCTTGCTAGGCAGGCGCTTATGCCACTGAGCTATACCCCTGGCAAAATTTTTATTAAGTTTATTGGCAAAGTTTATTAAATTTATATACCTAATTATCACATTTATCACCTGAAACTTGTACCCATGTATGATATACCTGGATTCTTATTCGCCCGCTCTTTCCCTTCTTATTTACAAAAGCTTTATTTCCATTTTATCTATCTTTTCTCGTTTTTCCTGGTCTTTTCCCTTCCTTCCCCCTCCCTTGTGCCCCTTCCCATTTGAATGCTTTCTTCCTATTCTGTGACATCTATTATACATTTTGGCCCTTTCTTGCGCTTTCAGTTTCTCACAACAGATAAACAATACAATATTTACACGTGTCTGATGTATTTCACTTGAGAGTATACTAATAACATACCTTACAGAACTAGAGAAAATATTACTAAAACTCATCTGGAACCAGAAGAGACCTAGAATAGCAAAAGCAATTCTGCGAAACTAAGGCAAAGCAGGGGGCATCACAATCCCCTATTTGAAATTATACTATAAAGTTACTATGATAAAAACAATCTAGCAACTTAGCAAGACCCCCTATCTCGAAAGAAAAAAAATAAACGAGCAGAGATACAATTCAGTGCAAAAGCCTTTGGTTCTGGTTCAATACCAATATGTACTGTAAAACCTGCAGAGTCACTCACTCCGATGGTGAGAACTGGAACATGGGGTATGGAAGTTAAAAGTTGGCCTCAAGAATGTGGCAGCTGCAGTGCAAGCTATTAGGGAAGCTGACAGGGGAGGGCCATTTAACCTCACAAGTTTCAGATCAGCCTGGGCAACATAAAGACCCTGTCACGAAAAAAGCCAGCCTTAGACCGAGGCTTGATTGAGTACCTCCAACATTTCAGGGACAGTTTATGAAAGAGGAGTTCGTAAAGAAAATTGAGACTAATAAGACAAGCAGAAAACTGTAACTGTGGTTTCAGTGAAGCCAAGAAAGACATCTGTATCAAGTGCTCCTGAGAAGCCCAGTGAAAATACAAACTGAAAAATGCCCACTGAATTGGAAACTCAGAGGCGAATGATGATCTTACGAACAGTACAAGCCAAGCCTGGTAGCGCACATCTGTAACCACAGCACTTGGGAGGGTGCAGCGGGAGGATCACCACAAATTCAAAGCCAGTCAATGATACATAGTGAGGTTAAGGCCAGCCTGAACTACACAGCAAGATCCTGACTCAAAAAACCAAAAAGAATAGCACAGCATGGCCAAAAACCAAGAAAACACTGTTTAACCCCAAGTTTTAATTATTGTGCCCAATGCAACTATACATAAATTGATGCACAAAGCAGAAGTAGACCTGCTTAGTGATAGAAATGTTATCGTTCACCAGCCTTAACTCCTGCTTGCCAGTTTTGACATGCCTAGGAGATCATTATCAGTACAATGTTAAGCTGCTTGTTCAGCACAAGAACCAGAGTAAACAAATGGGAATATTTTAACGAAGGAAATGATTATGCCTGACAAGTTATCCTCAACCCACTCCCTAAGACTGGACATCCCTTTTTTAGAGAATATAGTCATGTTTTGTTTTGTTTTTTGTTTTGTTTTGAAGAGAAAACAGTTAAATGTGGAAATCCCCCTCACACCTCATACCCCTCATCTATAAAGTAGGGGTGCTGACTGGCTGGCATATGTACAGCATAAGTAAAATACTATCCACCACAGAGGAAGCATTTAATTACTACATAATAACCATATTACAAACGTAAGAGGGAAATTGTATTCCTTAACATTGCCCCTTCCCCTTGGCAACTAATAAACACAATATTGTTAATTTTTTGGCTTTTCTTTTCTAGATTGTGTACTGTCTGCAAACAACTAGTATATTCATTACTCAGAAAAGTAAAACACATTTAAATTAGAGCTTTGTTTTCTGAGATTCTTGGTCATCCTGACAGAATACAGGTGTTTCTAAATCTACTTAGGCAAAGCCGGGCGTGGTGGCTCACGCCTGTAATCCCAGCACTCGGGAGGCTGAGACAGGCAGATCGTTGTGAGTTCGAGACCAGCCTGGGCTACAAAGTGAGCTCAAGGCCAGCCTGAACGGCATAGTGAGACCCTGTCTCAAAAACACCAGGACCGGGGATCTAGCTCAGCGGCCTAAGCGCCTGCCTGGCAAGCGCAAGGTCGTGAGTTCAATCCCCGGTGCCGCCAAAAAAAACAAAAAATAAATCTACTTAGGCAAGCATTAACTATTTCTTAGGCTGCTCTATTTTAACATACAGATGAATGACTTTACTCATTAAGTACTGTTTCTTTTAACTATAAAAATGCTATTATTTAAAAATTGAAATACACAGGAAAAAAATAATCTATAAGCTTTGTTGACATTTTCAAAATTCCTGGTAGTTTATTACTGGGCTTTTTTGCCTATAAATTGAATACAGAATTCCTTAACCTCAATATATCCACCGGCTCCCTTTTATCCACAGGGATCTGTTCTTAGACCCCAGGGATGCCTGAACCTGCAGACAGTACAAACTCTGCATAAGCTGCTTTCCTCTAACTCCCCTCGGCACTGGCACACAGGACCAGATGCACTTATCCTTCCTTGTGTTGTGCCCCGGCAGACTTATCTGAGTTAGTATCCCTGGTGCATCGGGGCCATTATTAAGTGAAACCAAGCGTTACTTGAACACAACCACTGCAATACCAATCTGACAATGAAGATGGACACCAACTGTTATGGTTTATGTCTACATGTCCCCCAAAAGCCTAATGCACTGTTAGATGGGGTTTTTTTGGAGGTAGTTGAATCTAGAGTTTGTGACTGATTCATGGTTCAATGCTGGGATTACGGGTACTGGGATTAAGGGTGGGTGACTGCTATATCAGTTCACTGATTGGACTGGCACTGCCCTAATCTCAGCAGTCTAGACAAAAGGGAAGAAGAGGCCTCTTTCCTTCTTTCTTTCCCTCCCCCTCGTCCCTCCTCATCCTACTCCCCCCCTCCCTCCCTTTTGCTGCTTTTTCTGTCTTCTGCCGCCATGAACTGTTGTCCCTCTGCCATGCGCCACCATGCCTTGGGGCCAGCTATTATGGACTAAAACCTCTACCAACTGTGAGCTAAATAAACCTTTCTGCCTAACTTCAGGCCTTTCCGTCTTTAACATTTCCTCAGCAATGAGGAAAGTAAGACACCAACCAATGCACAGGTGTATAGTACAAATGTTCCTTGTTTAACCAAGAGTTACGTGAACACAACCACTGCAATGCCAATCTGACAACAAAGATGGACACCAACCAAGGCATAGGCATATAGTAGATGTGCCTCGTTTAACGACCTACTGTTTAACAACTGTTCACATTTACAACTCGTCCATTTTGACGGTACAGTTCTGTATGTCTTGCTGATAGAGGCTCGATATCTTTTTTTTTGGTACAGTACAACTTGTTTATACAGTACGGTAATTTAGCTGATTTACTGTACAACACAGTCCTATAGTTTTACGTTCTATTATACATTGTAATACTGCATGTGAAGAGTTATGCAAATGAAAAAGCAAACTGATCAAGATGGCGTTTCCTTCAAGCATTTCTTTGTTCTGAGTATTGTTATTGAGTATTATTCAATTCCTGATTTAGTGGCCAATTCATTTAACAGGAAGAGACCTGTCATTAAACAAGGAATGCCTGCACATACAGGCATCAAGCTGCTAGACAAACGGACAATTATCATCCTAGGTGGATCAGAGGAAAGATGGAGTAAGATTTCATTATGCTAGTAACATTAACATGCATTTTAAAGCTTACAATTTCTGGAACTTTTAATATTTTTGGGCCACAACAGCAAATGATACAAAATGAAATCATGGATAAAGGGAGGGCAACTATACATGGTTTCCTATTTTGTTATAAAATCCATTTCAACATCATCCTATAAACTAAACCGACAGAATACAATTATAGTAATGTAATTACATGAGCTTGTAAGAACGGAAGAGGACAGTAGAAGTCAGTGGGAGATGTGGCAGAAGGGAACGTGAGGAGATGCAGCAGAAAGGGAAGTCAGAAAGATTCGGGTACGAAGGGGTTTCACTCATCTTGGCTTGCTGTAATGTGGAGGGACACACACGGTTCTTACAAAAGCCTCTACAACAGTTTCCCAAAATGAATGTAATTATTTTGTATCACAAACATATACCAATTAATTTTTTTTTAAAGCCAGAGCTGCATCAATCAATACCCACATTAAAGGTGGCCCCCAGTTGAAGGTTGGCAGGTAAATGGCAACCTTAGTCTTGCAAAGGCAGCAAGGAAGGTGAGTTTGCCAACTCCGGGAGTGAGGACGCACCTGGTCAACAACTTCACTTCAACTGTGCTGAGACCAGAAGCAGAAAAATAAGTGAATTCAACCCAAACTTCTTATAAATGAAGTTAATAAATATGTGGGGTTTGAAGCTGCCAAGTCTGTGGGGGTGGGGTGAGGCGTTGCCACACTGAGGATCAAATCCAGCACCTTCCATACTGAGCTACAGCCCTACCCCACCCACCTTTCACTTTCAAACAGGATCTTGCTGGCTGCTAAATCAACTGCCAGGCTGGGCTCAAACGGGATCTTCTTGCCTCAGCCTTTCAGAGTGCTGGAATTATAGGTCTATAGCACCTCTGTGATAAATTTTATGCTAGCAAGATAAACTAACATATTTGCTGTCAGAAAGCAAAGAATAAAGAGAATATATAAACAGAACAGGAAGCCAGCTCAAAAGGGCTCTCCACTGACAAAACTGTATCCAATATTTGAGCATCACAATAAATCATGAGGGATAGATTATAACCTGTGCTAATCGATAAATCTGTATGATACAAACTGAAACTGTGGGGCTGGGGATATAGCTCAGTGGCACAAGTGCCTGCCTGGCGAGCGTAAGGTCATGAGTTCGATCCCTGGCACAAACCAAACCAAACCAAACCAAACCCTGAAACTGTGATAAGGAGTGGTATTTTTTTTAGATGGTCTCACAATTTACTCCACAAAATAATTACTAGTTATGAACAAAAAAATAAAAACTTTTACCTTTTCCAATCTGATTATGCGCCAGCTAACACTGTACAAATAAAAAGATCATTTATATGCTATTTCTGCCCCCCCCAAAAAAACATGACCTGAATCTAATAATGAAAGAATAAAATCCAAAATAACTGACCTGTGATCTTCAAAAATACTGAGACAACTGCTAATTAGACTAAACAGCAGCAACAAAGCAATGTTAATTTCTTGTTCTAGATAAGCTACAGTGTGATTTTTATGGAATTTCCTTGTTTGAAGAAATTAAATATTTAGGGTTGAAAGGGCACAATGTCTGCAACTTACTCTCAAGTAGGGAATAAAAGCAAAGTTTTCTCAACTACGCTTGCATTATTTCTTTAAAAATTTAAGGTTGTGTCAAGATATTATTTTTAGATGTGGGAAAAGAACTATGTATTTTTTTAAAAAGGAAAAAAAAAAGCCCCAAATTAGATCCACTTTTAAAAGACTAAAGAATTTCTACAAATTGAAAAACACATTTTACTAAAATTGTTTATTTGATAGTCAGGTGAAACAAACAGAGCAGAAGAGACAATAGGGGAGGGGGAGATGGAAGCGAAGACAAAAGGAAAAAAGAAAAAAAAAAAAAAAAAGGAAACTACCCAAATCTTGAGTAGAGAGATACAGAAATGGAAAATATGAGAGTTCAATGGCCATGCAATGCAGGGCAGAAATGAAGTCCAACTATGTTTAACAAAAATTTTCCTAAGATAGAATGGAAAGAATAAGCAAAAACAATATTAAAAATATAATGGCTAAGATTTGTGTCCAGAAAAGATGAAAGACATGAATTCTCTCCATCAGGAAACACAAGTCCCAAGAAGAATACAGTCGCACAGACAAGTCACAAAAACAAAGATCTCCTGTGAGTGGGCGAAGTTTGAGGGGTTAGCATGCCACCAGGAACGCAGCGCTAGAACAGTTTGGGGCTGGTCTGGGGGTTTTGGTGGCTGCTACTATTGTGCTATCAAGAGGTGAGGTACCAAAAATATGTTTACGTATACAGAAGATGGACGAAGGTAAGAGTAGGTGAGGAAGCTAAAATGACAAGATCTGTAAGAAGGCCAAAAGGAAGAGATCCAGAGCACCTGTAAGGATCCGGCTTTAAACGTAAGCAAGACTGGAAAGAGGGAAGGGGATAAACAATGTCAAATAGGTTTGCAGAACTGGGTTAAGATGAGGAGGTGCCCCTCCAAAAAAAAAAAAAAAAAGACAGCTAATATATTAGAGAAAGGAACAGGAAAATTTTTAAATTAGCTAAAGAGTCATGGCAAAAACTAAATGCTTGCTAGAGAAGTATACTAAATATTGCAAAGTAATTTAAAAGTCAGCTGAGGTAAGTATGAATCTACAATGATATGAATTTGTACTATATGGTAGAATTTTTCCCTACTAGAACCACCTAACTCAGACAAAGTATAAACACATGGGTAGTCAGGTTAATGAAGGAGTATTTCAATTAATAAGAGACGAAACATCAAAATTAATACCAATTATGGAACCAAGTGTGAAGAAATGCTACAACATTGTAATTCTTTTTTTCCTACGTCTTTAGCCTAAGGAAATTGGAAGATTTAGGAAGACACAAAAGTGCCAACTAAAATGAAGACCATAATATGGCAGTTATGAAACAATTTATCATCCTTCATCATTTTTCATATAACAACAGCGAAGTAATGCCTGCCTTCAATTTTAGAAAATGGAAACAAAAAAAATTACTATGAAATCTTAAATGTTAATATAACCACTATAATTTTGTCTAATATTTTATTCTGTAATCATTTATATTTCTCAATCTTCTAAATAAGAAATTTGAGCACCATAAAAACAATGAGCAAAAGCCGGGCACGGTGGCTCACGTCTATAAGCCCAGCACTCAGGAGGCTGAGACAGGAGGATAACTGAGAGTTTGAGACAAGCCTGGGCTATGAAGTGAGCTCAAGGACAGCCTGAAAGGCATAGTGAGACCCTGTGTCAAAAAGACAAGGGCTGGGGATTTAGCTCAGAGGCCTCAGCGCCTGCCTGGCACGTGTGAGGTCATGAGTTTGATCCCCGGTAACACAATGAGCAAGCAATAAGAATCTAAGAGTTCTTTATTATGTATATCATCTATTCCTTATTTTAAGTGTGCTGGGTTTGATACATACTATAGTATGTATAGGCAGGTTGGGCATTGAAGTCAGGGCCTTCACACTGAGTTACCTCCCTGGTACTTTTTTATTTTGAGACAAGTTGCTAAACTGCCCAGGCTATACTTCAACCTGTCATCCTCCTGCCTGAGTCTTCCAGGGTGCTTGGCTCGATCATTTGGATAGTAAATATCCTCCAAAGCCTGGGTGCTGTACCCTAGCACCTTGATAAGACACTAGACAGTTGGTAAAAGCTTTAAGAGGTGGGGCCTAGCATGTCTATAGGTCCCCTGGGCTGTGTCCTCAGGGGATAATGGAAGCCCTTTATCCCTGTGGCTCTTTGGTCTTGAGCTGCTCTGTAACCACAGATCTGAAAGCAAAAGAGCCAACTAATCACTGACTGAACCCTCCAACACTGTGAGCCAAAACTGCAACCAACCAACAAACCAATCTTTAGCCTTTGTAAATCAATTACCTCAGGTGTCTGTTATAGTGACAGAAAGTTGACTAGTAGTGTCCTAGAAATATCACAGACATACTTTCAAGTTGCGAAACAAACTTCCTAAATACCACTTGAAATACAAATACAGGAGTTACTGTATAAAACAAATATAATTTTATACTCCTAGTACCTCCAAGTCTTTGCTATTGTAAATATCTCTGTAAGCTGAGCTATTGGCGTATTATATATTCACTTATGACAGAAGCCACTTTTTCTGTCTACTAAGCTCCTATAGATCTCTCATCCCCAAAACACACTTCATGCTTAAGAATTCTCCCCTCTTTAATAATATTAAGTATTATTTCTACAATGTGTCTAGGTAGGGATTTTCCTTCAATTTTTTCTTCTCTGGCACTTTACAGGCTATTTAAAATCTAGTATAGTCTAATCTCATCCCATTCACTGGACTTTACCTCCATTACTGCTTAGAATTATTTCCACCTCTTTTTATTGCTTTCTTCTTCTTAGGCTGTCACCTGGATTCAACTTGTGCCTCTACTCTACATAGTCCTTTTACACACAAATACACAAGAAGCTTGCACTATGCAAGACTCCATTTCCTTTTTTCTAGGATTTCATTCATCTGATTTAACCATTAATTATTTCATTTGTATCCACTGTTATTTATCCCATTTATAGTGTCATTACATTTACTATTGTTTTTCATACCTAAAATTTCTGCTTATCTTTTTAATATTTGTTTCAAATTACTATTATTTTCCTTCATGTCTTTTATTATGTTTATAACACTGATTAGTTTTCTCTCTTATAGTTCCTTCAGGATTAAACTAGGTGAAAAATTTGATTTTCCATTATTGCCAACACAGATAAGTTTTTCTGGTTTCCTCAACCACAAATAATTCTCAATATAAACTTTTTAAAAATGAGAATATAGTATTATATGTTTGTAATATTACAAGTAAGATGGGGGAAAGTCTGAGAAGCAAAATCCTACATATTTTGCAGTCACATATTCTCAGGAATGGGTGCGTAATATATCCACTGTTCGTGAAATAAAACGATCCCCCGATTGTGGAACAAGTTAATAATCAGCCACCTACATTGACAGACTCTTTAAGACATGGTCTGTAATCAAGGAGATAGGAACACAATTTCTAAAGAAGCAAGGCTGAAAGTTAATGGAAAAAGCAATTAACTGGATTACACAGAGAGAATAGGAAAATTATCAACATGGTGATAATCTTTTTTTTTTTTTTTTTTTTGAGATAGGGTCTCACTATACACCTTGGGCTCACTTTGTAGCCCAGGCTGGTCTTGAACCTGCAACAATCCTCCTGTCTCAGCCTCCCGAGTGCTGGGATTACAGGAGTGCTCCACCATGCCCGGCTCATGGTAATAATCTTTAAAATGATTTGTCTTTATTCTGATGTCAGAATAAAGCATTTTCCGATTACAGTTTGTTTTCCCAAGATGATTAAGGAAGAATAACACACACACCATCTGATATTCTTAACAGTTACATTTTTAATGATGTTCTTCCCTACCTCCATTTCTGAGATACTGGGTTGAGTCAGTTCACCTGATCAACTCTAGACATACTAACAAAAAAACGGAGATAGTTATAATCTATGCAAGAAACGATAAGGATTCTGACCAATACAACAGCCATGAGAAAGAGAAAAATGGCTTTTATAAAAAATAGTTGTGCAGATTAAATCCAGATGGCACTGACCTACACACATGCCCAGCCCTTTTTAAAATATTTCTATTTTGAGACATGTGTTGCCCAGGCTGGCCACAAACTTGCAATTTTCCTACCTCAGATTCCTGAATAGCACAGATCAACATGCCCAGCTGGGGGTAAAAAAATGGATTTTGAAAATAATAAACAGAATATAATCTGGAAAGCTCCAAATTAATTAGCTAGAAAAAAACTATTTAGTAGATGGTACCTGGTGACTGATCTGCAAATAGGAAAAAAGGATGACAGACAAGCACGCACACTCCTAAACAGAAGTACAGTATTTCACACAAAAACATTCAAGAGGGAGAAAACTCAGGAGACACAGAGAATTACAGAAGAAAATACAGCTCAGAAGACTCATCTTAACATATATATCATTTATTACTCCTATCATTACAGCACTATTATTCTTTTTTGTTTTGCTTTGTGTTTCTCGTACCAGGAATCACACTCACAACCTGGCACTTCCCAGGCAGGCACTGTGCTGCTGAGCTACAGTCCTTGTCCTTAAGAGCACTATTCTGAAGAACACTAAAAGGACAATGACTTTTGTAAACTTATTCAATTCAGTATATGTACCTGAAATTTTGGTGCCAATTTTTATTTTTAAAGTTTCTACTAATTTAAACTTTCACTAAACCAAAACTAGGGAGGCTTTAAAAAAAAAACCAAAAAGGCTTTGTTTTAAAATACTGAATGTTGCCAGTTACTCCCTCCATCATTCTGTCAAGGTGGCTGAATATTTTACTTGTTGTCTCATCTCTTCCCACCTGTTCTGGATTCCTGGTCCATCAAATACCCTTCTCTTGATTGTAATTCATTATTTCCCTAGAGTCCTCCCTTCCACCTGTTACAACTTTCCTGTTTTAAAATAAATCTGATCCAGCTTTTTCCTCTATCACATTTGCACACACTTCTCAGCTGTGCCAAAGTTCCCTATTACAACTCCATGTATTTGCATGCTAAGTATCTGGAAAATAGCCTCCTGCCCCTCTCCAGTCATTCAATTTCCTCACGCCTGCCACTAGTTCTTCTGAGGGCTGTACTTCCACCACTCACCAGTCTGACTTCCGTGAATCATGTGCAGGTTTTCAAAATATTTCTCTGTAACAAAAATCTATTTCATTTCCTGTTGCAGCACTCTTTCCAATCTTATATACCAGATGAACCCTCTTAAACACTGAGTTTTAAGGTCTTTTTCCTAACTCAATATGAACTACTTTTGATTTCCTGCCATAGTAGCTAAGGCTGTTACTCTTCAGGTATTTCCTTTGGAATCATCCATAATGGGCACTCTGCAGAGCCTTGCATTACACTCTACACTTCTGTGCCACTGGTAGTGCTAAATGTGTATCTGAGACTGCGAGTCCGGCTGTGATCCTTATCACCAAGAGGTAAATTCTACAATATTCTTAAAGCCTCAGGTCAAATGTTACACTCGCTGCGCAACAGAAACTAATTTTTCCTGACTGAATTCCTTTTGTACTGCAGATCATAAAACAAGCTGTAATTATACCCTCATAATTGCTGTTACTAAACACTTCCTTCTAGATTGTATGCTCCCCAGAGGCAGACAGTTATACAATATATACTTATTTCCCCAAAGCAACTAATGATGATTTTACATATGGAAAGAAAAAAGAAGCTGAGGCAGGAGGATCACCTCGACTTTGACAAAGCCGAGGCTACATAGTGAGATGTCTGGAAAAAAACACAAACACATACATAAACACTTAATACATGTTCATCAAAGGGGAAAAGGCTGGTGGAGAA
>RJWT010006716.1:12747-28786 GCA_004365215.1 Cuniculus paca | reverse complement strand
CTGAGTCTCAAAAATATAATGGGGGGTGGGGGCTGGGGATTTAGCTCAGCGGCCTAAGCACCTGCCTGGCAAGCCCAGGTGCTGAGTTCCATCCCTGGTGCCAAAAAAAAAGTCAAAATTCTCCTTAGGACCCAGGAGGCTCCTCTTGAACTGCCTGCCCTTACCCCTTGGCCCAGTTAGCTTGCTATCTGCCCCTCATTCACTCTGCTCCAGTCACGAAAGTCTGCCAGCAATTCCTGAATTACATGGGTACATTTGCACCTCAGGCCCTTTGCACTGACTGCTGCCACACTGGTTGTTGCCTCTGCTTCAAATGCTCTTCCTCTAGTATCCCCATGGCTCCCTGCCTCCCCTCCTACAGGTCCGCTCAAACATCCCCTTCCTAGCAAGGCTTCCCCAGGATACCGTTTTGAGCACAGCAAACTGCCCTCACCCGTTCCTCCTCCCTCCATTTTTTTCTTCATAGTAGCTATCACCTTCTATTTGTTTTAAGGCTTTATTATCCATCTCTTTCACTAGAAAGTCACTTCCAGTAGTAATGGAGTTTTTACTATCTTGCTCACTACTTCATCCCAAGTGTCTCAGTAGTATCTCAATAAATGCTTAATTGAGGAAATAACCGTAAGGCATTGGGATGAACACATACACAGTCAGGCCTCACTTAACTCTGAGCAGGTTCTGAGAAGTGTGTCATTAGGCAGTTTTGCCCTTGTGTGAACATTATGGAGTTTTCTGTCACAAAGATGGCAATGACATTGCTAGGGGACAGATCCTACCGGACCACCATGACACACGGAGTCTCATTGCAGACACGACTGTACTTACTACCGGCTCCCCGGGAATCCAGACTCTAGCGAAGAATCACAAATGAAATACACCGGGCAGTTTCACGGGGCGGTAAGAGTGAAGAGGTAGGTAAACAGCCACGGCTAAAACTGTACGGAGGCTAACGAGGCCGGAGGGGTTCGATGAAAAGCGGCACGGGTCTGCCAGATCTGCGGGCATACCGTGATCAGAGGCTGGGCACTGCGCCATGCAGAGAGCAAGTGGGGGCTTGGGGTGGGCTTGCGAGGGCCTGCGAAGGTCAGGCGGTGCCAGCGCGTGGTGAGGCGGGCAGCCACTCGCTCTTCAGAAGCCGCCCTGGGACTTCCCACTCTGAAGGCCTGTTTTAGGTCAGGTCATCTGTGAAGCGGGGCAGGCCTCCGAGGTCCCCTCGGCTCTCCCCAGATCTCCCGGGGTAAGCGTCTACCCCTTCAGGGAGGGGCCGAAGAAGCAGGTCCCACCGCCGCCGAACCGCAGAGCTACACAGCGCAGCCCCAGGCCCCCGCGCCCCGGCCCCAAGCTGGGCTGGAACGCAGAGGCGTGCACTCCCTAGCAGGGGCTCTACCGCCCGGCCACACCCCGAGCCCCCGTGCGCCCGCGCTCCTAGCTCTCTTCCCCGTCCCCACAACCGTACAGGGCACTGCGGTGCCCCTGCCCCATGCATCTGCTTTGACGTGGCATCTTGGGTCAGCCCTGAGCCCATTTCCCCAACACCTCAACCTGTGCGTCAACCTACACATTGGGCCGCCCAGAGGAAGAACTTGGGAATCCCAAACACCTGCGGGGCTTGGTTTGTCAGGAGTGAGGAGAGTGGGTTTAGGGGAACAAGGACCCCGAGTCCGAAGGCAGCGCCTCAAGCCTCGCTCCGTTTCTGTTTCCTTGGTGCCCCCCCGCCACACATTTTCTTCAGGCTGAAAAGAGGTCGTGGTCCCTTTAAGGCCCGCCCCTCCCTCCCCCAAAACTTCCCAGTGTCCGCTCTTTCCGATCCCGGACGGCCGGCTAGGCTCGCCGCCGAGCTGGTAGGGGACCAGGGCGAGGGGTCGGGGCGGGGCGCGAGGGGACAGGCGGGAGGTGCCACTCGCGCCGGGTGCCGCTGTCGCGCGGAAGGGTGGGGGAGGCGCGGCGCGAGCGCGGAGCGCGGGGCACGGGGGACGCGGCCGCGAAGTCGCCGCCGCCGAGGGTGCGCCGGCCGGGCCCGGTTCAACCGCGTTCCGTCCGCGCGCGCCGGCGCGAGGGGCGTTGGGCCGGGCGCGGGGGCGGGGCGGGCCCTCTCCCCTCCCCCATCGCAGCCTCTGACGTCGGGCCCCGGCGACCCCGCACTTCCGCGGGAGCCCCCCCGCCCCGCCCGCCGCGTGCGTCACGTGGTGCTGACGCAGCGCTGAGCCGAGCTGGGTCCTGCGGGCCTTGGGGACTCCTCCCAGCGGGGCTGGGAGTTGCGTAGGGTCCCGGCAGGCGTTGCTCCTGTCGGACTTTTTATTTCCTCAACCTTTGGATGCCTGTGGCCCCAGTTCAGACTTGGTTTCCGCGAGGTCCCTTATTTCGGGAACCCACTTCGGTCGGGAGAAAGTTCCGGGATACTTTCGTGGAGTGCTCTTACGCTGGGGATGTAGGGTGTAGTGCACTGAGCTACGTCCCCAGCACTTAATTTTTTGAGACAGGGTGTTAATTGCCTAGGCTGGGCTGGAACTTGGACGCCTCCTGCCTCAGCCTCAGCGGCTGGGGTTACAGATGTGCGGCACCACGCCGGCTTTCGATTCCCCAAGTGCAGTGCAGTGTTCCCTGGGAGGCAGCCCCGTAATGTCAGTCTTTCCGTGGGGCTCTGGTCGGCCACCCCCTCCTTAACTTGCGGAAACCGCGACATCCCGCGCCCTGACTTCAGGTCATTGGGTTGCACTGGAGCCCCCGAGGGAGCGCATCCGGCGTCGGCCCTGCGCTGCTTAGGCTCGCGGGACGCGGAGGCCCAGGGTGGTCAGGGGTGTCACGTGACCGCTGCTCCTGAGTTCCGAGGGGGAACCCGGGGGTCAGGTGGGTGGTGCGGACCCCTGAACTGAAACTGATGAGGAGTCCTTAGCCCCTGAAGGCGGGATAGACACAGTATTCCTAGGGGAAGGGGCCACGGGGCAGAGGCCGAGAGGTGCGCGAGAGTCGCGCTCTTGTGAAAACTGAGTTGTTATGGGTGAAATTAGGGCGTCCCTCCTCCGATGACGCTGGCGAACCGGCATTCTGAAGGCCGGTTGGCGCCAGCGAGTAGTTTCGTCCTGAGTCACATTCGGAGAAGAAAGTCCTGTGGCGTGGATAGCTTAGAGGTAGAGAGGAACTGGGTGCAGTGATAAAGACACAGCTCCCCCGGGGACTGTTCTCTGCCGTGCTCTATACTTTCGGCGCCGCACACAGCGCGTACCGTACTCCTTTGGCCCATTCCTTAATAATTCGCCCCGCCTTCAGAGGCCCCTAAAAACCACTTCGGTGCAGGCGTCCCCACTCAGTTTTTCTAGATTGTGCCAAAGCGCGCGGGGGGGGGGGGGCATCTCCAGCCAATCAGAGACCATCAGTAGTCCTACCATCTGGCGAGGAGGAACTCTTTCCACTTTCCATTTACCAATCGGCTGGTGACGCAGAAGATTGGCAGCTGCAGTAACCACTGCAGAGAGACAAAGGGGAAAGGCCTTCCTTGTCTCCTAGCAGAGTGGCGCGGGAGGGTAGTCCTTCTGGAGTAGCGATAAAACCAATGAAAGTGAGAAGGAGGCGGGGTTTCTCCAGATAGGCGCTCCTGGGGAGGCTGGCCATCTCAGGAATTTGACCTATCAAATTGGAGTTTATTTTAAAGCGGCGGGATTGCCGAAGTGATCGACAGAATGTATTCACCTATCAGGAGTGTTTCAGACAAACGAGGGCGGGATCTCCTGCAGAGCGGCATAGACAGCACCCAACAGGCGCGCAAGGCGTGTGGAGGCTTCCCCTCCCCCCGCGACGGGGTCAGTGGCTCCCCCTATCGGGTGGGGGCGGCGGGTGACGGGCGTGTCCCTCCCCCAATGAGAGGCGGGGGGAGGCGGGTTCTGCGCCGCCATGTCGCGGAGGCTGCTGCCCCGGGCGGAGAAGCGGCGTCGGCGGCTGGAGCAGAGGCAGCAGCCGGACGAGCAGCTGAGGCGGTCGGGAGCGATGGTGAAGATGGCGGCGGCGGGCGGCGGAGGCGGCGGTGGCCGCTATTACGGCGGCGGCAGTGAGGGCGGCCGGGCTCCTAAGCGGCTGAAGACTGACAACGCCGGCGACCAGCACGGAGGCGGTGGCGGCGGAGGAGCCGGGGCGGCGGGCGGCGGCGGCGGGGTGAGGCCAGGGCTTTAGGCGCCGGGAAGGGAGAGTAATTTTCATAGTTTGAAGGCATTTATTTTTGAGAGGCCTTTCTGCGCACGCGCCCAGACCTTCGCGCCTTTGACGGGAGTGGGGGAGGGGCAGGCGTTGGGCAAACGGCGGGGTTTGCGCGAGGACAGGCGTTTGCGCGTGCGCGCAACCCGGCGCGGGGGATTGAGGGGGCGGAGGTAGTTGCTCGCGCTGCGGCCTTCGTAGTGCGCAGGCGCCGCGGGCTGGCGTGTGGGGGCCGGGCGTGAGGCCGGGACGCTTTTTTTTTCTTTTATCGTTTTCCTCTCTGGCCCCTTGCGCAGGCGCGCTTCTTCCGCCAGGCCTCGTGGGCGGCTGACCCGGCATCTCTTAGAGCGGGAATGCGGGTCGGTGTCCTTGCGGAGTTGGACAGTGGGTCCCGTCACAGTTCGGTCTCAGCGGCAAGCCTGACTCCGTACAGAAATTGGTTTTACGAAACTATTTCCCCCATTTTTCTGGATATTGAAAAGACCATTTAAGCCCTTGAGGAATTGACTCAAGTGTTGAGCTTTCACAAGTTTGCTTCAAATTTTTGAAGATTTGTTAAACAATACTCCGTAGTCGTGTGGTCATGTTAGGGAGGAGTTGGCTTGTTGTCTCCCACTCCGAAGAGACCAGTTTTTGGTTGAGGCTCAGGCCCCATTCCCTTAAAAGTTTTTAAAAGTCCATGCCTTCGGCATCTTCCAGGGTCCGGTTTAGCAGCTATGGTTTACTAGAAGAAAGGAAGCCCTTGCTTTGTTCCACGTGTTTTAAAAGACATTAACTGAATTTCTTTTTCTTTATGAGATTGGGGAGAGTATTAGGCTTTCCTCACTTGCAGAGAAGTAAGATGAAGAAGTAGGAAGACATTTAATGTCTTAAATTACATAGCTGGTGTGGGACACGGCTGTGATTTGAGCTCAGAATTGTGGGGCTCCAACCTCAGCTGGTAACCACCAGGAAGGGTGTGCCTCCTTGGTTTGTATGGTTCATTCCTGAAATAGAATCCAATTCTGCCCCTTGCATAGGCTTCCAGTCCGTGATTCTCTCAGGAGGCTGTGCCTGAGCCTAGGAAAGATAGAGAGGGTACTTTTTTTTCCCTAAGTCCCAGAAGCTTTTCACTGGGTGGAGAGACTAATGTTGAGGAGAGACTGTCTTGGTTCTTGGTGATACGGGTTGTAGTTTTTGTTTTTTGTAGAAGTGCTTTCTTTTTTCCTCTACTTTAAGACCTAATCAGTATTTCTCAAAACAAATTTTGGTGGAAGTTAAAAGACTAGAAAGGGTCAAGACTGTCTTGGCTGCCACAGGTCCAGGGACACAAGCTCTTTTGCCCTGACTGGACTTGGGGGTGACTGATGGGCATCAGTCTTGCTTGGTTAGTTGATGGATCATGTCCTCGTTCATGCTGCAGACAGCTGAGCCCTTCATACCAGTGTGACCCTTCTCCAGGCCACTCTTCCCAGTTCCTTGATTGAGCAAGAAGAGACAAGTTCCTGGAGGAGTTTAAGATTTGAAACTTCCTTTCCCTTCTCCATTCTGCTTTGAAGAAAATCTATAGCCAGGAGCAAAGTGACCACCTACTCAGAGCTATTACTCTGCTTGTCCATAAACCTTTTAGTGTAATTGGCTTGAATTGCCGTTCCCTTCTGCCCCGTGCATCCTTCCTGAGTGATGCTTAACTGTGTTATCTGACTAGATCCCCAACAGCAGAAGCCAATATGCTGCCATCTTTATAGTAGAAAAAGGTTCTTATTTTTGTTTTCTTTCTCAGGAGAACTACGATGACCCCCACAAAACCCCTGCCTCCCCAGTTGTCCACATCAGGGGCCTGATTGATGGTGTGGTGGAAGCTGACCTAGTGGAGGCCTTGCAGGAATTTGGACCGATCAGGTACTGGACTCACACACTGGCCAGGGACTGGGTCTCCAAAGAAGTAGCTCTTTGGTGTCCTTGTGTGTCCCTAGTTTCTGGTTTGCCATTCTTGTCCAAGACTAGACATTGATACTTGACGAAGGCGAGATACCAAGGCAGCTCCACTCTTGGGTTGGCCTTGTTACCACAAGTTCTGTGTTGTTTTTTCCTTTCTTTTCTGTCTTGTATCTTTTCACTAACACTGTTTTCATTCAGTAAATATCTTGTTGAAGTTAGACATGGTGGCACACATCTATAGTCTCAGCACTTAAAAGAGGCTTAGGCAGGTGGATCACAATGAGTTTGAGGACACCCTGAACTACATAGTGAGCCACTGCCTCAAAAATAAAAAAGCAAATATTTGTCAAGTATTTGCCACATGCCATGCCTAGTCTTGGGAATACAAATATAAACAACACTGTCCTGGATTTTTTCTCCCTAAGTGATTAGCTCTGTGATAGGATAAACCCCAGGGTCTGTGGGAGGTACTAAACCTGGTGAAGAGAGGTCAAGAGTAGATCCTGGAGGAGATAGTCATTTAACTGTCTATGACTTGGGGTGCTGGTGTCGGGAAACTATGACAGGGTTCCAGAGAAAGATACCCCTCCTTTGTTTCCATTCCGCTGAGATCGAAACCTCTGTTCTCTCTGCAGCTATGTGGTGGTGATGCCCAAGAAGAGACAAGCGCTAGTAGAATTTGAAGATGTGTTGGGGGCTTGTAATGCAGTGAACTACGCAGCCGACAACCAGATCTACATTGCTGGTCATCCAGCTTTTGTCAATTACTCTACTAGCCAGAAGATTTCCCGCCCCGGGGACTCAGATGATTCCCGTAGTGTCAACAGTGTGCTTCTCTTTACCATTCTGAACCCCATCTATTCTATAACCACGGTGCGTGCCGGCAGGCATTTCTGTAGGCTGCTCTGAAATTTCCCTTCTTTTTTTGCCTTGTTCCTTAATTAAGCTGGACTGACTTGCTGGGGGCCCTGTCATTTTGCCTATCTTTGCTTTTACAGGATGTTCTCTACACTATCTGTAATCCTTGTGGCCCTGTCCAGAGAATTGTCATTTTCCGGAAGAATGGAGTACAGGCAATGGTGGAATATCCTTTGTTGGGAAACAAGTGTTCTTTTTGGTGGAGACTTCACATGGCTTGGTAATGGAATATTCTTTGAATTAGCATGCCATGGACCAAATTCCCTTAGCGAGCCCACTGTCCAATGGGAGAGATGGAGATATATATCATGACTGCATAAATCTTAAGAATGGCGTGCTGTAAGATACACAGGGAAAGAAACATAAACGAGTCTGAGATAAGGGAGGACCTGAAGATCTGAGGATTGTACATTGGCTGTAAGGAGAGAGAATTCTGTTAGAGCCACTAGAGAAGGTCACTAGGACATTCTTGGCAGTGGTCTCTATCACGAAGCCATTGGTGGACTTCAGGATGTAATTTGGTTACTGTTACAAGGGTATCATAAGAGAGGTCTGGGCCTAGGTGGCTTGACTTAGGATGGTGGCTGAGAAAGTTGCTGTCATTTCTGTTGGTGACTGGAGAGAACTCTGGCTGAGGCAGCTCTGCAGGGCAGCATTTCAATTGATCTCTACATTTCTGACCTCTCACCTGGAGCTGCGGGAGTTGAGCTTAAAAGGGTGTATCTATGAACTCTGGGTGCTGCTTTGTCTTCACACCTTTTGGGGATGATTTAATGACTTTCTCAGAGCACCCTTCACAGGACCTTCCTTAACCTTACTCACATTTGACTCTGTACAAAGTGCCCAGCGAGCCAAGGCTTCGCTCAATGGGGCTGACATTTATTCTGGCTGTTGCACTCTGAAAATCGAATATGCAAAGGTAGGCCTGGGAGATGACTGCCCCTTGACCAGCTTTCAGGGATTGGGCGTGGCCCATCTCAAACTTTGTCTTATCCTTGCAGCCTACGCGCTTGAATGTGTTCAAGAATGATCAAGACACTTGGGACTACACAAATCCCAACCTCAGTGGACAAGGTAATCCTGCAGCCACTTTGTTCTAAACACACCTGCCTCGCCTCCACTCAGCTAGCGCACTTCATAAACCCGAGCTCAGGGTTATGTAATGCCATTGGGCTCCCTGTGGACATGGGTGAGGGCATCGGGGTCAGTCTTTGGAGTCGACATCCCAGTAATAGACGGTCAATGAGGAGCCTCTGTAGGTCCTGCTTGGGGCTTTCTGATGGTGCAGAGGTTACAGTTGAGGCCAAGGCTTGGATGGGTGGGGAGCAGGGCCTCACTGAAAATGAAGCAAAGGGACTTAGCAACCGGTAGCAGCTCCCAAACATATTTTGCTGCTTTCCTTGTAGTACCTGGCTAGAGTCACTGACTCCGCTGGGCCAGGAATGGTCCTGCTCTGCTGTGGAGAGGGGTCTGATTGTGGGGATGACAGATGGAGCAGGTGGTAAGGGCTCTTGGGCTCTTGCAGCAGAGTCTTTGAGCAAGTTGACCTTGTGGAGGTCAGACACTCCGGATCGGACCAGGGCAGACATGCCTCGCCTCAGTTGTAGAGGGGACTCGACATCTCTGCAGGGGGCCCAAATGGACAACCCCCTTCCTAGTGTCTGTCAAGAATGGTTTGCCTTTGGTAGGCGGGAGAGGTGGAGGATTGCCTTTGAAAGACAGCAGCACTCCCTCTGAAAATCAGCAAGATCATCCATCTCTTGGTCTGTTTCATCGGACTAGGCCATGGGCTGAGGGAGGCCATGGGCTGACATCGCAAGGCTCTGGGAGGCCACAGGCCCCCACTCCTAGGCAGGCAGGTAGGCCTGTCTTGCTTGCCCTTGCAGCTGGGAAGAAGTGGTGGGGTGGGCTAGTCTCTTCCCAGGACCCTCACAATGGGCCCTGCAGGCCTGGCTGCTCCCTCCAGAGGTCAGAGGCAAATTGGTCACCAAGTGAATGTACCAGAGCGGGCAATGGCATTACATGACTGCTAACAGAAACATGGCAACCAACTATTTCTTCTCCAAGGAACATAAATAGAAGATGTGCAGACCGGCAGGTGCTAGTGGCAGGGGCTGGCTGTGCATTGGTTTTGATGCCTCTCAGCTTTGGCCACCCTGGCGCTGGGGCCAAAAAAAGGAGGGCTGATAAGGTGACCTGGAGTGAGGGCGGTGCTTCGCCACCCCCTCAGGAACCATACTTCAGCGGCTCTGCCTCTGCACATTGCTCACCAACACACAGGGTAGAAAACCACTAGTTCTTCCTGGAGAGAACAGAACATGCAGCCTCCACCACGTCCCCAGAAACAGCTGCAGACTTGAGCTCACTACATCAAGAACACCACACCGCGCTCCAAGGAACAACTACAAGCACAGAGACAGAGGCAGACAGAGACAAAGAGAAAGAGACGCAACATGGCAGCAGACACTGCTTTTTTATTAAACATTTTTAAAAAGGCAAAATGCAAGCAAACTTGAACCCGAGAATGTACACAGAAGTAGGAAACACAGAGAACAGAGCTCTCAGCCAGCCAGCGGTCCTCTTTTCGGAGAACGTTTCATAGACTGAAGTAGATTCCATGGGCCTCCAAGACAATAGGATCCTCTCCATTCCTCGCCATATGGGTTTTGTTTTTTAAGTCCTTTGGTTTGGGGAGGGCCTTCTTTTTTCTTTTCAGTTTTGATATTTTTATTTTTTCTGCAGTCATCGGCTGCCAACATAATCTGCACCAACTGGAGATCAGAAAAAAAAAGCTTAAGCCACAACAACAAAAAAAAATCAAAAAAACCAAAACAGACCTAAAACCAGACAGCCAAACAGCTCAGAGGCACACGGTTACCTGCTGGCGGGTAACCAGGTGTGCTCCCAAGGCCAAAAGTGCGGGCATAGTGGGGCCACTGGCACATCTCATACCAGGAGACACGCACACGGAGCGCTACACAGCCAGAAGCACCGCACTGCAGCACACAATGTGAGGAGGTGACAACACGGAGGGACACTACCCACTTCATACACCTTTATTTCCACTTTTCTGATATCTTCTGAGGACAGAACATCTGTGAGCCACTTTTGTTTTAATCAGAACATTGACTTTTAAAACGATTCTTTAAAGAAATTGTATCGGATGTGTGCTGTAACTTGTATTTATGACTGTAAAACCATGTGATGCAGGGTCGCAGTGTATGTTTGATGGGACGCCATCTTTCAGAACTGTGCTAACTCACTGTTGAAGCGTCCAATGGTAAGAGAAAATACAGATTTGTTTTTTGTGACAAATGGACATTGTACTCTGTACTTCTGCTGTAAGTAGCCCTTTTCCTTTGTAATGACTGACTGCTGGAAAACAAAACCCAGACTGGGTAGCAGGAAAGGGCAATGGTTTCAAGGTCTGGGTTTTGGAGTCAGCCAGACCTGGGTTCAAATCCCAACCCAGCCACTAACTTGTTTTGTGTTGTGGCATTGGGCCAAAGTATTTTTTAACTACTCAGTTGAAAGTTAACCACTCAGTTTTCTCATTTGTAAAATGGGGCTAAAATGTAGTACCTACCTCATAGGGTTGTTGTGAGGAATCAAGGAAGCTGTGATGTCTGTAAAGCGCTTATCCAGTCTTGTCAGTAAGCACTAAATTAACGGCAGCGGTTATGACTGCATCTGGGGCTGGGTGTGGGGATCTGCGCCATTGTTGGGTTGAGAACGTTGATGTCTTGTACACGACTGCTGATTTGGAATGTTTCTGCTATTGCCTTGCTCATCAGCTCCTGCAGTCCGTCTCCTCGGGCTGGATGTGTCTAGGGGAGGGTGACTGGGCCCAGGATTGAGAGTGAAGGCACCTAGAGAGCTGCAGGCTCTAGAGTACCCAGAACCCTGGGGCTTTAGGGACCAAATTAATCTAGTTTCCTTCTGCCTTTTCATTTCCTGTTCTTAACCTTTTCTCCCTTCATTGGGACTTCACAAAACTGCTTTTAGCCCTCATCATACATCAGCTCCATGGCAGCTTGTAGGTTTCCCCGAGGGGCTGAAAGCTGGACTTACTCACTTGGGCCAGGGCAGGTGAGAGCAAGTGAGCATGGATCCTGGCCTCATCCTTCAGAGGGAAGGGAATCCAGCCCTGCACGGGATAGGGAGGGAAGACGGGCTGTAGGTTGGAGGCCTGGGCTTTATGTCCACCCTGGGTCAGGTCCTGGGAAAGAACTCCCCAGCAGCCCTTGTAAGAAAATGGATTGTAGGGAAGCTTAAGGATGCTGAGCAACTTTGGGATTTGCCCCTCTAATCAGGAGTGAGTGCCCCTCTTTTTAAGTTCGACTTATAACACTTTTTTCTGCCTACAGGTGACCCTGGCAGTAACCCCAACAAACGCCAGAGACAGCCCCCTCTCCTGGGAGATCACCCCGCAGAATATGGTGAGGGCAGGGGGTTCCCCTCCGTGGACTCCCGTGGCTCATGTGCCCCTGCCCGCCGCCCGCTGCGCAAATTCTCACCCATCCTCCCTCTCTTTCCTTCCCAACCCCCAGGAGGGCCCCACGGTGGGTACCACAGCCATTACCATGATGAGGGCTACGGGCCCCCCCCACCTCACTACGAAGGGAGACGGATGGGCCCACCTGTGGGGGGTCACCGTCGGGGCCCAAGCCGCTACGGCCCCCAGTATGGGCACCCCCCACCCCCTCCCCCACCACCCGAGTACGGCCCCCACGCCGACAGCCCTGTGCTCATGGTCTATGGCTTGGATCAATCTAAGATGAACTGTGATCGAGTCTTCAATGTCTTCTGCTTGTATGGCAATGTGGAGAAGGTGAGCTTCTGCTGGGTCAGTGGCTTTCCTTGTAGACTCAGCAGGTCCAGGGGAGGCCCTAAGCCTCAGAACTTGCCAGACAGCAGAGGGGGAGGAACCAGTGAGTAGCCGGCTGCCAGGAATGGGTCACTGGGGAGCTCATACAGCCCATAGCTGGCAGGTTTGGTTTTTTTCTCAGTGTTTGGTTGTGTTTTTTAAATCTCAAATTACCAGTGTTAAATCAGGAAAGTAATGCTTAAGAGTACTGGAACATAGCAATATATAAATGTAGAGGTACAAAAATTTGTCATATAAAATCCATCCTGTAAGAATTTCTTCTAGAAGGCCGAGATGATCTAGCAGGGCAGGGTGCCTTGCTGCATTCTCTGTGGGACACTTGGGCTGGCCAGTGACTGCCTCCTAAGACCAGGTGGTATTTTCCATATATCAGACCCAGCCAGTCTTGGATGTCTGTGTAGCATATCCTGGCTTGGCCCATTAAAGATAGTAGTCAATACACGTGAAGTGTTCTTATATACCAAGTCCTATTAAAAATGTTTCACAGTAGCGCTTCCTGAGAACAGAAGGGTAGAGATTATATAGCTTGGTCAGATTCGCATACGCTTTCTGTGGAAAAGCGATTGGAGCAAGATAGCTAGGCTTCAGAGCTTATGTGCCTCTTCTAACCAGAATTTCTGTGTAGGGTTCACATACAAAAGCACTGCTGGGTTCCACTGCCCACTTTGTGTACTTGGCCGGGCTGGGCCTGCTTTTCTAGTAGTTCTTACTCCTCATGCACAACTGAGAATGGAAGCCCAGAGCCAGAGGAGTTACTGCTATGCCTAACAAGAGGGCAGGAGAAGGCCCTGTGACCGCTAAACACTGTTAACTCCTGCGGTTGCTCTCCCCAAGGTGAAGTTCATGAAAAGCAAGCCGGGGGCTGCTATGGTGGAGATGGCTGATGGCTATGCTGTGGACCGGGCTATTACTCACCTGAACAACAACTTTATGTTTGGGCAGAAGATGAATGTCTGGTAGGTGCTGTCACCCAGGCGGGAGAGTTGCAGAGGGGCTGGGGAAGGATGGTGGAAGGAGTGTGGACCCTGAAGAGGAGTACAGTGAGCCTGAGGTGCTTACTCAGATTGGAGCAAGGTGTGGTGATACTCTCTGCAGTTCTCCCCACCATTCTCTGAGGCCTCCCTTCTGCTGGGGAGCAGTGTTAGCACAGGCACATGGAGCTGTTGGATAAGCACAGGGCCAGCAGTGTTTTTGCTAGGGAGATGGAGTGGAGGGCTTGGGGTCTGACAGTGTTTCCCCTTTTTTTCCTCTCACAGCGTCTCCAAGCAGCCAGCCATCATGCCTGGTCAGTCATACGGGCTAGAAGACGGGTCTTGCAGTTACAAAGACTTCAGTGAGTCAAGGAACAATCGGTTCTCCACCCCAGAGCAGGCAGCCAAGAACCGCATCCAACACCCCAGCAATGTGCTGCACTTCTTCAACGCCCCCCTGGAGGTGACTGAGGAAAACTTCTTTGAGGTGGGTGCATGGTCCCACATCACAACCATGGGAATTTGCCACATCAGTTGAGCTGCTGCTCTGCCAGGCCCTGAATTGAATGCTGGGAACACAGCAAAGATGAGAATGTATAGGATCCCTGCTTGTCGTGATAATACCGAATGAGAGTAGCACCACGCTTTCAACAGCAGAGTTCACCATACGCCTTGCATTCCTGATGAGCTGGAACAGCTGCTCATTTGGAGGAAGGTTCTTGGGCCTGTGATCAGAGTGCAGTCTTAGTGCAGTGATGTTGTCTGGGCCTCCAGGTACTTTGGTAACTTGGGAAGGTGGAGCCCTGGAAAGCTGGGTGAGGGATGTAAGGCAGCTGGCAGGAGAACAGGCCAAGTCAGACTTTGGACGCTGATGTGGCTTCAGTTGAGCAAACATTTGTGTAATATCACTCACACCCACAGTTGCTGCTGAGCATGGGAAGTTTTAAAAACAGTTTTGTAGTCCTTTGTGTTTCTAACGTTTTGTGTCAAGGACACTTTAAAGGCTATGCGATCAAACCTAGAAACCCTTTCTCCAGAAAATGTGCAGCGCTTAGTCCCACAAGGCCTGGTCTACTGGAGTGCTCCCCCGTGTGGTCCTTGTTTCTATGAATTCCTTCGCTGTCTTCTTGTTGCAGATCTGTGATGAGCTGGGAGTGAAGCGACCAACTTCTGTGAAAGTATTCTCAGGCAAAAGTGAGTCTAGTGTCCTGCCTTCCCGTTTGTTGTTCCTTGGTTCTCTGCAGCTAGCTGCCAGGGCTGCCTAACACCCATGCTTTCTCCCTTGCTTTCTCATCAGGTGAGCGCAGCTCCTCCGGGCTGCTGGAGTGGGAATCCAAGAGCGATGCCCTGGAGACCTTGGGTTTCCTGAACCATTACCAGATGAAAAACCCAAGTGAGTATTTGTGTGTCCTGTGTTTGTTCCTCTGGTAGCCCCATGGGTTGGCTGGCATCAGTCAGGAGCCATCCTTCCTGCCCTTGAAGTAGGACCCAAGAGATTTCTTCCCTGTCCCTGACACAGGTGGGTGGGATCTGGTCACCAGGAGAGCAACCTGATAATATTCCTCCTGGGAGGGCCAGCCTGGCTGCTTGCTGCCACCCACTTGGGAGTTGCTTGGGCTTGACTTCCAAGGAGCTGGCATTCTTGTATCGAAAGACTGTGCAGGCACTACCTACAAAAGGGGCCCCTCCAGCTGAAGTAAAAGTTGCCCACCCACTTACTCAGCCAGGCCTGTAGCCCTAGGTAGCTTAACGAGGTCAGAATTGGCTCCCCTGTGGGTGTGAAGAAGAGAAGGAGGGCATGCCTGGTATGCAGGGCTCATAGTTTCAGGTTGCACAATGACAAGTTAGACCCCAGCGTTTAAACTACAGAAAATGAGAAGTGGGTACAAAACGAGAGGATCTGGGTGGGGGAGCCTCCATAGAACGCCCCAACCAGACTTCTGTCTTTTCCCTTGTAGATGGCCCCTACCCTTACACTCTGAAGTTGTGCTTCTCCACTGCTCAACATGCCTCCTAATCGGGCCCCGGAAGAGCCACCTAAGCAGGAAAACGGTTCTCTTTCGTTTTGCCATTGGGGGTTTCTTTGTTGTTTTTTCTTTTTGCAAAAAAGTTCTTGTATTCCTTTTTTTAATGCTAGTTAGTAGAGGCTTAACCATAATGGAAATGCTGGAAGTCTGGAGGGGGTGGGAGAGGGGAACTGATATCTCCCAAGATTAACCTTCACTTTTTAAAAATTATTGTACATGTGATTTTTTTTTTTTCCTGTTCATACATTTGTGCTGCCTATGTATTCTTGGCACATTTCAATAAAATTGTTTGGAAAATAAACTTGGCAGTTGCTGGGATTGCCAGGTGTGTCTTCCTTCCCCGTTACTCATTCAGCCTTGTGGAGAGGTGCAGGCAGGCCAGGGCACAGCCCTGAGAGATGCAGGTTGACCTGCAGACTGAATGATACCGGGAATGGAGGAAGACCCTGCAGGCTCAATGGCATTCTTAGAGGGCCTTGCCCAAGCAAGTTCATTGTAGTTGGAGAGTCATTTTAAAAATGTGATAAGTGATGGTAGAGCCAGGCATGGTGATGTGTGCCTGTAGTCCAAGCTATTCAGGAGGGTAAGGCAGGAGAAAACCTTGAACCCAGAGAGTTCAAGGCCAGCCTGGACAACATTGCAAAACCCCACATTAAAAATTGTTGGATTGTCTTTTTATGAGGTTGTAAAACTGGCAAGAAAGTACACACTGAGCCCCTTTAATCGATGGTTAATTTTTTTTTTTTTTAAACATAAGGAGTTCCTTCTTTTTGAACTCATGAGCTTGCGCTTGCCAGGCAGGCGCTTAAATCGCTGAGCTAGATCCCCAGCCCTGTTTTTGAGACAGGGTCTCACTATGCCATTCAGGCTGGCCTTGAGCTCACTTTGTAACCCAGACTGGTCTCGAACTCACAACGATCCGCCTGTCTCAGCCTCTCGAGTGCTGGGATTACAAGCGTGAGCCAAGGAGTTCCTTCTTTTAAAGAGAGCCCTTTGTAGCTGGGCATGGTGGCTCATGCCTGTAATCCCAGCACTCAAGACTGAGACAGGAGGAATGTTGTGAGTTCGAGACCAGCCTGGGATACAAAGTGAGCTCAAGGCCAGTCTGAATGGCATAGTGAGACCCTGTC
>RJWT010006716.1:0-12647 GCA_004365215.1 Cuniculus paca | reverse complement strand
TGGGTAGATGTACATTGTAAACATGTACTGAAGTCACATGACATCATTCAAAGGAGCAAACTCATTTGCCAAGGAAAGTTTTACTTCTAAGTCAACTTTTTTTAAAACAGTCCGAGGGATGGGGATCAAAGTGAATTTTACCAGTGTGTCTCCTAGCTGCTACTATTACTCTTACACCAAAGGATTACACTAAATGTTAAAACTTGACTCATGTCTTGGTAGCATGGATAATGATGCAGTCGTAGTTGCTGGCGCTTTCAAAAGGGCCTCCTATTTAACATGCAGAACTAGATAGCAGACACATTAATAGGAAAGATTCCCTACAGTCCCACTGGCCCAAAGACATCTGTTCAAAGCCTTGGCAAACATCTCCCTAAGGAGCCTACTTAAGCAGTATTTGTTACACTCTTGGGTAACCCTTTTTTCCAAGGGGTTTTATTTGTTTGAGAACACAGACTTTTAGCTGGGCCCAGGGGGTGCACGCCTGTAATAGCCACTTGGGAGACAGAGAGGAAAGATCACAAGCTTGAGCCCAGCCTGGGCAACTTAGCAAAAACCCTGTCTCAGAAAGAGGGTGAAGTGCTGGGAATGTAGCCATGTACCAGTACCAGGGCACTTGCCTTCTGTGGGGGTGGGGGTGGGGTGACAGGGTGCCCTGGGTTCAACCTCAGTATCAGGAAGAAAACGAATTTACAAAAAGAATTCAGATTTAAAATAAAAAGCATCCCAGCACTCGGGAGGCTGAGGTGGGAGGATTATTGGAATTCAAGACCAGCCTGGGCTACCAAGAGATCAAGGCCAGCCAGCCTCCACTGCATAGTGAAACCCTGTCAAAAAAAAAGACAAAAATTAGTAAATAAAAAGCATGGAAACTTCTGCATATGCACAAAAGGTAAAAAACAAACAAGCAAACAAACATACAGACCGGGGAGCCATGTAGCATGTAATCTGGCTTCTGCAGTCCCGAAGCGCGGTAACCTTGAACCAAGTGACTTACCCTCACTGCGCCTGTGTCTTCTGAGCACAATGAAAAATGGTATGAACTCCTGATAGAACAGGAATTTAGACAGATACTGTCAGTGTTAATACAGGCCTGCCTGCACTCCTCACTCCATCGTGTGAGTAAACTCAACAGTACTAGGTATCAACAGTTTTTAGTTCAAATACGTCTATGATTATAAACTTTAAGGGCTGCAGTTACTCTGCTGCCATTAGATCCTTGGACATTTCAGCTGTCTCCAATTAGTCCACCATTTACGAAACAGCGCTAATGATGAACTTTATACAGAATTCTCCAGCAGCAGCGTGACTTATTATCTCAGGCCACGTTCCCACTAGGGCAAAGGGTTCTTTCCCAAGCTTTTCTAAATTTGCCAGCGAGCTTGGAAGAAAAGCTACTTCCGGTTGCCCTTAGTAAAGATGGCGCAGAAGAGAGCGTCATTGCTATCTAGGCTTAGGATTCGACGCCCTTGCCAAACATGGCGGACTTGTGCCCACCCCTTTTTCCGTTGTTTTCCTCTTGTGTTACTCTGAGCGTCTCAGGAAGTTGGAGGCCATGGCGGCTGCTTGTAAAGTGCGGAACCTGCTTTTGCGGCGTAAGTTACCTTGATCTGTGGGGGTCTGTTGCTGAGTCATACTGACATGGCGGCAGTAAGAGAGGAGGCCTACGGGGGTCACGAAGGTCCAAACTGTAAATTTAGGTGTCTGCGGGGGGCTGATTCTGTAGTCCCTGTGACTTGGAATCTGGGCGTCGCTGACAGAGTGTCTCCAGGCATGGGTCAGTCCCACAGTTAAGGGGCCGAAGTAATCTCAGACTGAACACCAATAAGTGCACCCCAACCGTTAGCCTCTACCCCAAGTCTCTAAGAAATTTGTGTTCTCCAGTCTATAAAGTCAGTGAGGTGTGTCACTTCTGCTCCTGAAGATACTGTGTCCCTATTAGGGCATCATCGAAGGCTCGTCTGTCCTTTTTCCCCAGGACTGATAGCCCCCACCCAGCTGGGCTTCAGCCCCGGCTTTCGTGCCATGAGCTCCACTGCACAAGAAGAAGCCTCCAGAGCAGCTGCTTCGGAAGCCCAAGGCCACAGCTATGAGTCCATTCAGGTGACACATGCCCAGAAACATGTTCTCCACGTACAGCTAAACCGGCCTGACAAGAGAAATGCCATGAACAAAGCCTTCTGGAGGTCTGTCCTGTAGATCCTGGAGTCTTACCTGGTTAGGGAACAGGCCCAGTGTGTGCTTGGGGAACAGATTCGCACACGATTCGCACCCCAGATGTAGTGCTTTGCTCTGCTTCTCCACAGGGAGATGGCAGAATGCTTCAACAAGATAGCGCAAGACCCTGACTGCCGGGCTGTGGTGATCTCTGGTGCAGGGAAAACATTCACTTCAGGTACTCTTCACCTCTTGTGTCCCCTCTTCCTGGCACTAGAACAACTGCTTCTCAATGAGAGTTTTAAGCAGCATCCAACTTACACATTTACAATTTTAAAAAATATTTTATTTATTTATTTATTCATTTTTGTCTTTTTGTTGAGACAGTTTCACTGCCATTCAGGCTGGCCTGGAACTCACTTTGTAACCCAGACTGCCCTTGAACTTGCAGCAATCCTCCTGCCTCAGCCTCCCAAGTGCTGGCATTACAGGCATGCACCACCACACCTGGTCCAACATTAGCAATTTTTTATGAGGCCTTATTTTAAATGTAGAGGACTAGCCAGGTGTGGTGGCACAGGCCTGTAACCCCAGCACTTGGGAGGCAGAGGCACGAGGATCACTGTGACCAAAAAAAAAAAAATTGTTGAGGACTGGGAATGTTGCAAAGTTCTTGCCTAGCATGCCCAAGGGCCCTGGGTTCTGTTACCAGCTCTGCCCCTTCAAAATTTAAATACAGAAATTAGTCCAGCTGGCCTCATGCCGGGAGAACATAACAGGATCATGATCTGAGTTTCCACGTGGGCCTTGAAAAGGTATTTGCCCGCTCAGAGTCTGTCACTGCACCAGCCAAGTGTGTTAAAGGCGCAGCATGCCTCCACGCAGTCATTCATACCTGACACTGGTTTCTAGGTTCCAGTTACATGTCTGTCGGGTCCTTCAGTGGCCCCGCTGCTTCGTTCTTCAGGTCAGATCATTTCCATTGGTTAATTGGCTTTTCTGTCATCTTTGTTCTGATGTTAAAACCATCTAGTGATTTTTAATTTCAGAGCACTTGCTTAGCATGCCCAAGGCCTCGGGTTCCATCCCTAGCACCAAAAACAGAAAATAAGTAAAATAAAGGTACTGTAGTTTTTACTGGGTATGGTGGTGCACACCTGTAATCTCAGCATTCTAGGAGGATGAGGGAGGAGGATTGTAAGTTCAAATCCAGCCTGGGCAACTTAGCACCTTAGTAAGACTCTGTCTCAAAATAAAAAATAAAAAGATCTGGAGTGTGAAGGCCTTGGGTTCAGTTCCCAGCACCACACACACACGCGCGCATACACACAAATGTAGTTTTCAGTTTGCAGATTTCCATGTGATTACATTTTTCTTCTGAATTGTCACAACTTTTTATTTGTCTTGAACATATTTTCCTTTGCAACCACTGAGCACTGTTATAATGGCAGCTATAAAATCCTTGTCTCCTAATTCTGGAAACTGGGTCATCTAGGGGGCAGTTTTCTGTTTATTGTCTTTTCGCTTGAAAACGGCTTTCATATTCCTGTTTCTTCATATTTTGAGTAAATTTGAATTGCGTCCTGGATATCGGGAGAGAAGAATGTATTTTATTATATAACTCCAGAGAGTGTTGCATTTCCTGCTTTAGGGTTTAGGTGGAATTAACTTTTACATCTTGTGCTGGGCTGCACGCATGGTTTCATGAGTCAGCAAGAGATTTCAGTAGTTTGGCTTTGGGGCTCCCCTTGCCGACTCTCCCTTTTCTGAAATTTTCTCTCACTTTTAGCAGCTGTGTTCACCCGACTCTGTCTGGTGGCCCTTTAAGCACAACCTGAGCCTCCCTTCAGCCTGCAAGCTTTAAGACGAGAGGCTCAGCACATACCTGCCACTTTTTTGAAACGCCAACTCCTTTCAGGTTCTTCAGTGGCTTCCAGTAGCTGTCTTGTCCAGCCAGACCGTAGATACAGTATTCATCAGTATTCATCATTAGTCCTTTAGAGCATAGCAGAAGCGAAATGTCACAGGTGCTGATTTCTCCACTGGGCCCAGTCCGTGCTGGGCACCCAGAGGCGACTAACACAGCCCTGGGCTCCTTCAGTGGGGAAGACACACAGTAAACAATCTAGGCTCTTCTGTTTTTTTCACACCCCATCTTTTCTGTCTATTCCTCTCTGTTTCTCCTTTCATTTGGTCATTCATCTGACACACGTTCAAGGGGTCACTGTGGTGCCAGAGCCACTCCTGCTTCTGACCCCTCACCTTTGGGGAGCTTATGCCTGAGAAAGGATAAGGCTTCACTTGTGCCATGCCAGGCCCGGGCCCTCATCTTTTAGTGTCCAGCTGATGGCAGCCATGGCATCCTTACTTCAGCTGTAAAACCTGGAGGACAGAAGGAAGAAACTCAGGGTCACAGCCACCCAGTGATAGAGTAGAAATACTGCTCCCCACTCCCAGTACCAGGGATTGAACCCAGATCTTTGCACTGAGCTACATCTCCAGCCACCAACACCCCCTCGTCTTGAGATAAGTTCTTGCTATGTCCAGGTTGGCTTCAAACTTGAAGTCTTCCTGCTTCAGCCTCCCAAAGTGCTGGCAATACAAGCATGTACCACCATGCCCAATTGAAACTACTCATTTGTTTGTTTTTTGTTGTATTTGTTTGCTTGTTCCTTGAGACAGGGTCTCACTGTGTAGTTCAGGCTGGCCTTGAACTTACTGTGTGAACCAGGCTGGCCTCCAACTTGTAGTAAGCCTCCTGCCTCAGCCTCCTGAGTACTAGGATTGCAGGCGTGTGCCACCACACCCAGCAGTAACTATTAATTTTTTTAATGACCACACTTGCCAGGTGTCCCATGGCTGGTGCCCTTTATTATTACCTTGCAGTTGCCTCTACAGGTCCAAGAAGGGCAGTCAAACCAGAAAAGCCAGTGACAGGAGGTATCACAGGATGCCACGCTAGGTTTATTCTGGGACTCAGCACAGCTGCTGAGCTCTTAGACATGGTGTGGAAACCAAGAGCCACTGGCAGGCTGATCCAGCTCATGACCTCTGCTGAGATGGAGAACACGGTAGTAGTGACTGTGCCCCCAGCATGCCAGGCCCTCTCAGTGACTCTGGGGCTGCACCTCTGTGTGCCTCTCCGGTCCTCTCTGCTTCCAGGAGAGTTTATGGGGATTTCAGAGAAGCCACCCGGGACTCTAGATGAAGCAACCCAGCCAGCTAGCACAGGGCAGCCTGCCTTCTGCACCCATAACCTGCGCAAGGCTGCTTTCCCACGCCACGGTGTCTTCCGGCTCACATGTAAACAGCAGAGCTGCAGCGGTTCAGGGGTGGTGAGCTGGCTCCTCGGGTTTGTCCAGTGACGCCGTGTAGTGACCAGTAAAAGGACAAGGAGGGTTAGGCTCAGCTGGAAGAGCGAAGGGTGACTACTCAGCCTCATGTGCTACAGGTCCTGGTCCTCCGCAACGCTCTTCCCTGTCGCCCCTCTGATCTTGGCCCCTCCCACTGCCTCACGCACAGCTGCAGCCCACAGGCCTCCTCCACGGTCCGCGGTCCTCACTTAGACCAGGGCCTTTGTGCCGGCTGTTCCTGACATCTGCAGCTCGCCCCACCCATGCCCATGGCGCCTTCCCTCTCCTCCAGGTCTGTCCTCAGATGTCACCTTGTCAGTGAGGGAGTCATTTGACACTGCAGCCATCCTCACATGCACACACACACATGCACAGGAAGTCCATTCTACTTCCATTTATTCTTTTTGAGCACTTATCACCTCCTGACAAAATATACTTTCCTCCTCATTTGTCTGTCTCCCCATAAGGACAGCAGTTGTCATCTGTATTGTCTACTAACTGAGCACCTACTATGTACCAGGCCCTGTTCCAGGCCAAAGGAAGACAATGGTGGGGGAGGGGGAGGGGGAGAGGGAAGGGAAGGGAAGGAAAAGAAAGGAACCTGTACTTGACAACTTTAGTTATTTGCATTTTAAGATTCTTGCCATCAGCTCCAAAGAGTAAAATGATTACCACTAACAGAGTACTTACTCTGTGGCAGGTACTCTTAGGAATAATCTAATGAATCCTCACTGTAAGCTATGCTATTGTTTACTTAACATTTTTCTTTAAGTCAATTCACTTTTAAATTCAAATACCAATTTTGGGTAACAACACATATGAAGTATTATTACTGTAGTATTAGAGAGTGCCCTTTTGTTTTTTACTATTGAGATATAACTTATGCAGCATAAAACTCACCAATTTTAAAGTATGCAATCCAGTGCTTTGTCTTTTTAAAATGAGCCAGGCCTGGTAGCACAGAAAAGCTCCAGGGCTCCCAGAGCTGACATCCTAGAGAGACCAGTGCTCAGTGAGATAAACTCCTGACTGAGTGACAGCGCCACGTGCAGGCTGCACGATGCAGCAGGGTGGGAGGTGGAGAGTGGCTGGAGCAGCCACTCCCAGGAGGTGGCCCCCATGAAGCAGCCAAGTCAGCCTTGGGGGCATCCTGGGGGAGGGACGGCTGTAGGCAGAGGGAACAGGAGGCACAGAGGTCCCGGGGGGTGAGTATGTGAGTGCCCACAGGACCAGGACAGACGGATGCGAGGCTCACGCAGGGCCAGATCACAGCAAGGACTTATTCACGTTGTATGCTTTTGAGCAGGGGCCGGGAGGACGTTGCAGCACTGAGACCCCGGGCCTGGCATATCTAAGCCAGGCTCTGCCCTTTTATTCTAAGTGGGATGGGAAAGAAGAGAGGCCCTGACCCGGGGTTCACAGGCCGCTTCTGCCTCTGTGTGGGGACGCGGTGGGAGCGAGGGCACCAGGATGAGAGGTGTAGAGAATGGCTGGTGAAAGAAAAGTCAAGATTCAGGATTATCTTAAGTTGCAGCCACAAAATTGGTGGGCCCCTAATGCCTCCCATCAGGTATAGACATCATGGACCTGGCGTCGGACCTACTGCAGCTCCAAGGCGATGATGGGGCCCGCATTGCCTGGTACCTCCGTAACCTCATCAGCACCTTACAGAAGACCATCAATGTCATCGAGCAGGTGGCTCTGGGGGGCTGGAGAGCACCCCCTGTGCCCTCCTCTCCCTGGCCCGCCTGACCCCGCTCCCTTTCCTTTCCAGTGCCCCAAGCCTGTGATCGCCGCCATCCACGGGCACTGCATTGGTGCAGGTGCGTCTGCAGCCCCCGCCGCCACCAGGGCCACCGATCTCAGCTCTGTCGCTACTTAGACTTGGTCCCAGGATGCAGCCCCACGTCCTGGGAGGAGGGGGTCCTTCTTGCCATTGTTCAATGCTCCCGGCCTCTTTGTCCCAGGTGTGGACTTCGTCACCGCCTGTGACATCCGGTATTGTGCCCAGGACGCTTGCTTCCAGGTGAAGGTGGGTCATCCCCTGGGCTCCCATTCCGGGGGCCCTGCGTGGTCCTGGGCAGTTAGTGGTGGATCTGGGGCAGAGCAGGAACAGGGCAGACCAAGGGAGCAAGGCCCGAAGGCTTCCTGAAGAGGGAAGACCAAACCTTACAAAGTGAGGCTAGAGTCAGGCAGGCACCATGGTGTACCTGTGATCCCAGCACAGGTAGGCTGAGGCAGGATTGCAAGTTCAAGTTTCACCTGTGTCTGTATCAAAATCCTGTCAGAATAAAAAATGGCCAGGGATATAGCTCAGTGTGAAGGCCCTGGGTTCAATTCCCCATACCAAAAAAAGAAAAAAGGCTTGGCGTCAGAGGAAGTCAGGGTGGGCACTCCGGGGCAGATCTTGAGGGCGGCAGGGTGTGGGGGTGGCCCGAGGCAGGGTTGGACAGGCCCAGGGAGGCAGGACAGAGTCCCTGGATGCAGGAAAGGGCAGTGGGAAGGACAAAGAAGGGCGTCCCCCGCAGATTGCTGGGCTGGTCCTGACCAACTGAGAGGGTAGATAGTCTGTGGGCAGGCTCTGCTCAAGACTGAAGGAACCCGCCTGCCATTAAGCGCATCTTAATGGTGAGCCTTCAAGTGTTGAGAGGGGATCACTGAGCTGGAGGCAGCAGACCTCTGCGGGATACTCGAACTGTCATAGACGTCGAGGTGGCATGTGGTGCAGTACTGAGCAGAAAGCAAACCCTGATGTGACTTTTCCCCCAGGAAGTGGACATGGGCCTGGCGGCCGATCTGGGGACGCTGCAACGCCTCCCCAGAGTCATTGGGAACCAGAGGTAGGTGCGTGAGGGGAGCCAAGAGAGGACCATGGGGCCTCAATGTTCCCTGGGTGACAGTGGCAACTGTTTTGCAGCCTGGTCAATGAGCTGGCCTTCACCGCCCGCAAGATGATGGCCGATGAGGCTCTGGACAGCGGGCTGGTCAGGTAGGGGCCCCGGCTGGGGCTGAAGAGCCCGGGGACAGCCATGCTGGGCAGAGTTCTCGCGGTCCCCTGGGGCCCTTCGAGGCTCAGCTTCCCGCTGTAACACAACCCTTTCAAGGGTCTCGCGCCTTCTCCTGGGCAAGGCCACTTCCCCAGCCAGAGGGCGGAGAGCCTAAATCCGGCCCGCTGTTCCCCTTTTCTCACCCCTTCTCTCACAGCCGCATGTTCCCAGACAAGGAGCGCCTGCTCGATGCCGCGTTCACTTTGGCCACTGAGATTTCCAGCAAGAGCCCAGTGGCCGTGCAGGGCACTAAAGTCAACCTGCTCTATGCCCGAGACCATTCAGTGGCCGAAAGCCTCGACTACATGGTAAGGCGTTCGCTCAGGCCAGTCGTAACCTCGCCCTGATCTTGGGCTGGCCAGTCAGGACTTGGAGGCTGTGCGCAAGCTCGCCCTTTGTTCTCTGATTGGTGCGCTGCTAGCTTTTCCCTGCCTTCTACCCAGGCTTCCTGGAACATGAGCATGCTGCAGACCCAGGACATCGTCAAATCAGTCCAGGCGGCGATGGAGAAGAAGGACACGAAGAGTGTGACCTTCTCCAAGCTTTGAGAGCTCACGGTTCCCAGGCGCTGGCCCAGGGTCACCAGGGTCAGGGTTACACCACCTCCCACCTGTTTCCTTATCTGTGGGAAGGGCAGATGGGTGAAGATGGTCTCCTCTGTGCCTTGCCATACAGTCTCCAGTTTATAAGTTTATGACATTGATTTCTCCCAAGCCTAGGGCCTTATCTTTACTCATAAACAATAAAGACTTGTAAAAGAACCTGGTGTCTTTATTGCACAGAAGTGGGGGAGGTAGAGCGGGCTGAGGTGCCCTGTCACCCCCAGCAGTCATGAATGTTGGGGACAGAGATCTGAACTCCAGGGATGAGGACCATCCCTGTCCCTGGGCTGAGAATGCGCAGTGGGTCTGGTGCTGCCCAGTCTTGAGCCAGTCACCTCACCCCAGTGCTGGGGATTGAATTTAGGGAGTGTCAGGCTACATCCCCAACCCCTTCTGTGTTTATTTCAAGACAGGGTCTTGCTGTATAGCCCAGGCTGGCCTCAAACTAGTGATCCTCCTGTCTCAGCCTCCTGAGTAGCTGGGCTTACAGGTGTGCACCATTGTACCTAGCAATTGCCTTATTTCTTTAAACTGGGTTTGGTTTTTTTTGTTCGTTTGTTTGTTTTATTCTGTTTCTTGGCACCAGCAGTCGAACTCAGGACCTTGCGCTTGGCAGGCAGGTGCTTATGCTGCTGAGCTACATCTCCAGCTGGTTTGTTGTTTCAGTACTGGAGATTGAACCCAGGGCCTTCAAATTGAGCTATGACCCTAGTCCCTTGCTCCCAACCCCTTTTTAAAGGGGATAGGTTTATTTAGCTCACCATTTGTAGAGGTTTCAGTCCATAATCAACTGGCTCCAAGGCAGGGTGGCATGGCAGAAGAGAATCACAGAGTAGAACCAGCTCATGGCAAGCAGAAGACAGCAAAAACAAGCAAAGGCCCTTAACAGCACTTTTCTGTCCCTTTTATTCAGGCTACTCAGGGCGGGTAGCACTCACACCCTTAACCTTAGTGTCCTTGATCCTAGCCTTGCACCATGAATCAGTTCCAGAGTCACACTCTAGATCCAGGAACTTCTGGTACCAGCAGTTGAAAAAATCCTGCCTATGACCTCATGAGGCTTTGGGTGGGGGGACATCTCGACAAGAGTCATAACATTCTGCCCCTGGCCCACCAAAGACTTGTGCCATCACTTTATGCAAAAGGCATTTAGTCCATCTCCAAGAGTTGCCAAAGTCCTAACAGTTTTAGCATTGCTGAAAATTCCAAGTCCAGAGTCTCTGCTGAAGTTTAAAGCAAACTCTTAGCTGCCTTTTTTTAAGGTTTTTTTGAGAGAGTCTTCCTCTGTAATTTAGGCTGGGCTTAAATTCACTGTGTAGCCCAGGCTGGCCTCAAACTCGAAGTGGTCCTCCTGCTTCAGCCTCCCAAGCGCTGGAATTATAGGCGAGCACTACTGTGCTCAGTCCCAGGCCTTTTTTTATTTTTAGACAGGGTTTTACTAAGTGGCTAAATTGCCCAGGCTAAACTTGAATTTACGATCCTGATTTTGCTCGGCCCCCTGAGTAGCTGGGATGACAGGTGTGGCACAGGTGTGGCACTATGGTCAGCAATCATGTTTCTTTAAACTTTGTGTTTTCTTATCCATCTGTAATGCTAGCCTTCTGGATTTACATTTAAAATGAATCCAAGAGACCAATCATTAACTTAGTCCCTTTTGTACACCACATCCTGTTCTGAGCATTATTAACTATGATTCCTCATGAATACCTATGAGAGATGCTGCTCTTATCACCATTTGACAAATAGTGGGCAAATTGAGGATTCGGTGCTGAACTAGCGTCACACCGCCAAGAAACCGGTGAAACAGGAAACAGAGCTCTGGCTCCAGCGGCCTGTGTTCCGCCCGCTGTGCAAACAACATGAGGCATAGGGTAAGGATGTGCAGGACAGAAGCGAAGCAGGGTCTCTCACAACTCCTCCCTGCTGCCACTGCCCACCTGTCCCCCGAATTCCTGCAGCCCTGCTCTGGCCTGCCCGCCCCGCACCCCACCCCAGCCTCGCCCTCCCTCTGCCAACACAGGTCAGGCAGGGTTTTATGGGCTCTGATAAGGCCCTGTCCAGGCCGAAGTTCACTACGCTTCCTCTCAGGCAGGGTCATGAATAAGGCCGGTAGGGGACAGATCAGGGTGTGTCCTAGGCAGCCCCAGAAGAGGGACCTGGCAGCCCCTCCCCTGTCAGCCCCTCCCCCTCAGTATAAGGGCCACCTACCACCTGTCCCCGGCCTCCGTTCCCATCCTGCAGCTCCCTCCTAGGACAGCCACCAGCCCAGCCTCGAGATGGCCTTCGTCCCTGCACCGGGCTACCAGCCCACCTACAACCCGGTGAGAGACGGCCCCATGCACCAATTCACCCTGACCTGGATCCTGGGGGGGTCCTGCCCTGGGGTCTGATTTATCTGCTACTGACCCTGAGACTGTAGTCACCCCCACCTGGATGCTCAGCCCATTTGAGGCCACATGTAACTGCGAGCCAAGCTCGGCCCCATCCCTTCACCCTGAGTTTCCCCTCCCTGCTTAAAGGAAGAGGGGGTTGGTGAGGGGGGAAAGGCTCTGATACCCCTCTCTGGCCCCCTCTACAGACTCTGCCCTACAACAGGCCCATCCCAGGTGGCCTCAGTGTCGGGATGTCAGTTTATATCCAAGGAGTGGCCAACGCAAACATGAATCGGTGAGACCTCTACCAGCCTAGATAATTGGGGAGCTGCTGGTCTGCCCAAGGGGCCTTCTTCCCTCCCTTTCTTGCACCCTGGAGAGTATTTTTTTTTTTTGTCTTAAACTCACTATGTAGCTGAGGCTGGCCTCAAACTCTCAAACTTGAGGTGATCCTCCTGTCTCAGTCTCCTGAGTGATGGAATTACATGCATGTGCCACCATGCCTGGCACAAGGAGAGGGGTTTTGCTTCCTCAGCTGATGGGGGCAGGGAGGGAAGGAGGAATAGCTGGGGAAGACAGTCCAGGCAGAAGCCACAGCCAATGCAAAGGCCCTGAGACAACTGCTCACCTGCCCTGTTGAACACCAACCTCCTAAGGGCTGCTGTGTCACAGTGTGGGATAGGCTCTGGCCTGGGTGTCCACAGGGTCTCTCTAGTGTAGGGGAAAATGAACTTCAGGGGCCAGGAAGAAGCAAGGAGATCCCAGCCATTAGACGTCAAGTGCAAAGGGCAGGGCCTAATCCGTGATAAATAAGTGCTGGATAATGCCCAAGTCAACTGGTGGCAGTTGAAACTGCAGGAAGGGAGAAGTGGTCCTGAAGGAGAAGTTATCAAGCTGGGCGTGGTGGTACACACCTATGATCCTAGCACTTAGGAGGCTGAAGCAGGAGGATCACCTCGAGTTTGAGGACAGCCTGGGCTACATAATGAGTTCAAGGACCGCATGGACTATATATTGAGACTCTGTCTCAAAAAAAAAAATTTTTTTTTTAAAGGAAAAACTAGCCAGGGATTTAGTTCAGTGGCATAGCGCCCGCCTGGCAAGTGTGAGGTCCTG
>RJWT010006715.1:0-28707 GCA_004365215.1 Cuniculus paca | reverse complement strand
ACAGTTGATGTGTTTATTATAGCAGTTATTATAGACTGGTGAAAAAAAGGTATGCCTTTCAAAAAGTAGCATTATTTAATTAATTCAAAACTATAATTTTGTAATGGTTTAGTCCATTAAGGTATATTTTAAGGAAATATTAGCAATTACTTAAATCCCACAAAATAAATTATATGTGTTTCTTTCATCTAACATTTTTACCTCCATTGGTAAAAATGTTTTTAGTTTACCTAGTAAACTAAAATTTAGCTTGATCCTTAGATCATTTGTCAGAATATCATGTAAATATTGATAATATGCAAAAGTATTAATTAATTGTATAGCTTTTGCATACTATTTAAGAAATCATGGTCATATAATAGTTAATGCTGTCAGGCTCACATTTACTTGTGGGTGAAATTTAAGAAGATACAGCCTACTGAACTTACAGTTCATTGAAGAAAAGAAAATCTTCAGAACTGAGTTATTTTACATTTATTATATTATTGATCACCAGTTCCAACCATTTGTCTCACTTTCTCAAAGGAATAATAATCAAAAGCTTATGGTCCATAGGTACCTAAGATCACATTGAGCCTGCTTCCTCCTATAAAGCCATCTTTAAATAGGATAGCAATAGCAATAGACTTCTAACATATGAATGCATTGTTAAGATGTTTCTGCATTTTTAATTTTAGAATCTTACTGTCCAACTAGTATGCAAAAAAAAATTAAGACTATATTCCTAGGTGTAGATTTCTCCTTGATTCTTTGATCACAAATACAACTCTGGACTAAGTACAGAAGCACTTTCTTCTGTATATTAATTGTAAATCATAACTAAATTAAGGAATTTTCAGTTAATGCAGTGTGAAAAACAATTATAACCTGGTTATTTTCATTAATATTGCCCAACGGGAAATAGAATTAAATGATTGTAGCATTCTTTGTTGTAGATTCTCTTCAGATTGTTACATAAACAAATTGTTTATTTAGTAAGTGACTTAATTTATACTAGAACCTGTACTTAACGTACTTTTTCTCAACATTACCCAGCAGGAACTAGGCAGGTTCAGACACTGAATTTATCTCCAAACTACATGCTCACTTTTTGTTGCCTTGTTGGACCTATTCTGTGTGTGCACATGTAAAATTGTGACTCAGCTGTTCTTATGCACTGTGTACACTCAACAAAATCTGTAGAGTATAAAGATGAACTTCTGTCCTATTTTGTATAGAAATACTGTTATTTTGTTAACACTGTCCAAATTCACACAATGAATACGTTTTTTTATATGGAAATTTTTACAAATCATACCTTACTGACTGAAATTAATTCCCCAAGATTTAGTTATATGAACATTCCAGATAGACTTTTTCACATAGATTGAAGGGCACATACTGCACTCTTACACTCACAGCACCTTTTGGCTTTCTGTTCACCCTCCAACTATATCATTTTTGCTTTTCTGTCTTTACCCCGTGATGTTCTTATATGTAGTCCTCTCAAGTAAACCTGAAAGGCCAACCAAACTCATATCTTCATCTGCAGCACCAGTGGCATCCATAGCTTATCTTTCCCATGCCCACATCTTTTTTTTTTTCCCCATTTTCTTAAACTTTCTTGAAGAAAAAAAGCAATGGTGGTGGTAAATCTCTAGAACAGTTAGTTTTCTAGGATTCCCTCCTTAAAAGTGAGAATTGATTTCCAAATACGTACCAGAAGTTACCTAGGCCCCATTTGTACTAATGTAAAGTGAAGTCTAAAGTGTTTATCTTCCAATTTTCCCTAGTCTGTGATCAGTCTTTGGATTAGCAAAGCTACTATGGCTTCATTAATTTTTGTCTATAGCTTTCTGAGTTCTTCTTTGTGCAGCAATCACATAATTTGAGCACCTTCTTTAAGAACTACATCTCCAGTATCATGACCAACCATGTTTGTCTAAAGCAACAGACATGCCCTCTTGTTTGATTGGGTTTAGCAACAACATCCTCGGTTAGGTGCTCCAGAAACAAAATGTGAATTGCCTTAGCCTTACCAGGTGAAGGAGGGTAGCCAAAGCCATTATACCAGATTCATCCAAATTGACCATCACTCTGCATTCTTAGTTGCATTGTCAGTATTGGGGGGGGGTCATTAGGTGCTCAATGCTTTATTATTCAGCATAATCTCCATATTCAAGTCTAATATCTAAACCATGAAGCCAGTCAATTGCTTCCTGACCATCTTGACTCTTGAAAGGACAGTTAACATCTCTGAGATACATTTCAAAGAATTTGAGCCAGTTATTGCTGTGGATGTTTCTTAAATTGCCTCTGTCTTCATTCTTATAGTGTCTGATTTTCTGATTTCCAAGCCAAATGATAAACTTCCTAAATTCTGTTTCATCTTTACATTTGAAGCCAGCAGGATAGTGGTAGCTGTCAGCTTGCATGAGAACATAGTCCCTGCTTCTCACTCAGAGGCCCCCAGCCTTCCACCAGGAGAGGAGAAGTGAGGTTGAGCAGGTGACTCAGGTACCAGTGACTCATGCCCACTTTTGGGGTTGTTTTGTTTTTTTGCTGTTGTTGTTGTTTTTTTTTTTTTTGGGTTTTTTTTTTTTTTGCTTTTTGAGACAGTTTTGCTATGCAGTTCAGGCTGATCTTGAACTCATTTTGTAGCCCACACTGGCCTGAAACAGCAGTCTTCTGCCTCAGCCTCTCGAGTGCTGTAGTTACAGGTGTGCACCACCACGCCTGGCCATCATGCCTACATTTTTAAAAGAAAAAATAGGATAAACACTTGAGTATATTATTGAGACCACCTGAGTATATTATTGTGTCCTTTCTAGAGCAGGGAGGGGGAAAATACCATAGAATCATTGATTTAGAAGTAACTTTACAGTTTACCCTGAAACATCTAGCCTATCCCCTTGAGCACAGAAATAAACATATGCCACTTTTGGACACTTGTGAGATATATATATATATATATATATATATATATATATATATATATTTGCATTTTGTTTTGGGGGTTTTTTCTCCCCCCCCCTTTTTTTTTAAGAAAAAGATAAAATTTTGAAACATAAGGGGTGACAATGGTGTATACGTTGGGTATTGTTATCTTCAAATCAGTTACTCAAAACAAGACATCTGCATTGAATTGTCCAAACAATACTAGCACAAACCTTTCCATTCAGTGAGCTCAGAGAAATCAGTAGTATAACCATCTTAACTATCTTTTATGTATATAGTATCTTTTAGCTTCTCACACTAGTGAGACTATATATGTTTACACATGCATGTCTGATTTATTATACGCATGAATATGGACTCAAATGCATCCATTTACATATAAAAGTCTCAAGTTTATCCTTCTTTATTGCTGAGTAGTACTCCATTGTATAAAAATACCACATCTTTTTTATCCATTCCTCAGTTGATGGACATTTCGGTTGTTTCCAAGATACAACTATTACAAATTGTGCTGCTGTAAATATGGGTGCACATATATCACTGTGGTATGTTTTTAATCCTTCTGGAAAGATATCCAGAAGAGGAATAACTGGGTCAAATGGGACCTCCAATTCTAGTTTTTTGAGGAACCTCCACACTGATTTCCATAGTGGTTGCACCAGTCTACACTCCCACCAGCAGTGGAGAAGTGTTCTTTTTTCCCCATTGCCCTTCCAGCATTTGTTATTGGTTGATTCCTTACCAATGAGGTGGAATCTCAGTGTTGTTTTAATTTGCATTTCTCAAATGACCGGTGATGCTGAACATTTTTTCATGTATATATTTGCGGTTTGTATTTCTTAATCTGAGAAGTGTGTATTCATCTCAGCTGCCCTTTTTTTTTTTTCTTTGGCGGCACTAGGGATCAAACTCACAACATCGCACTTCCCAGGCAGGCGCTTAGGGCGCTGAGCTAAATCCCCAGCCCTCTTTTTTTGAGACAGGGTCTCACTATACCGTTCAGGCTGGCCTTGAGCTCGCTTTGTAGCCCAGGCTGGTCTCAAACTCACAACAATCCTTGTGTCTCAGCCTCCCGAGTGCTGGGATTACAGGCATGCGCCACCAGGCCTGCCCCAGATCTTTAAATTTGGGAGGACTGATTTTTTTTTGAGTTCTGTATATGTTCTCCATAGTAATCTTTTGTCTGAGGAACAGCTGGCAGATGTTTTCTCCCACATTGTGGGTTGTCTCTTCACTCTGTTGGTGGTTTCTCTTGCTGTGCAAAAGCTTTTTAATAAAATGAGATCCCAGTTATTCTTTGTGACAGTTTCTGTGCAGTCGGGGTTTTGTTCATAAACTCTTTGCCTACACCTAGGTCTTAAAGAGTTTTAGCTACTCTGTTTTCCAATAGATCTGTTGTGTCTGTTTTAATATTTAGATCTTTGATCCATTCTGATTTTTGCTTAGTACATGGTGAAAGACATGGGTCCAGCTTTAATCTTTGGCATGTGCAGAGCCAGTTTTTCCAGCAGATTATTGTTTATTAAGCAGAACAAAAATGTCTTTTAAAAGGTCCCACTACAGACACTGCACTCAACAAATTCAGTCTCTTTTTCCAAATGATGACCACATTGACTTTCTGTTTCTCAAACATGCCAAACATGCTTCTGTCTCAGTGGCTTTGCATGAGCTGTTGCCTTTGCTGGAAATGCTTTTCCTTCACATATCTGCATGAAGTGTCTCCAAATATCATTTCCTCAGTGAAGCCCTCACATTGTATGCAGCAATAAACCCACTCTTCCAGTAACTTTCTTACTCTGACTCATTTTCTTTCTCCATTACACTTACCAGTTCCATTCTAAGTGATTTATTAACTTATTTCCTGTTATCTGTGTCACTTTGCTAGAATTAATAAGTTCCATGAAACAGAACTTTGTCTGTTGTATTTATTAATGAATCAAGATTGCCTGCACAGTACAGGGTACATGACAAATACTCAATGATGTGTTTATGTGTGAAATTATCTACAACATATTATTAAATGAAAAAATGTACAGTGATTCTATTTGTGTAATTTTGAAAAAGTAATTGTATTATATATGTGTGTACTTATGGTTATATATAGAAAAATATTTATAACCTGCATAGATTAATAATATGATTCCATCTGGGAAACACATTGTAGGACAGGGAAGAATGAGCAGGGGCTTTTGTTTGTTAGATATGTAATAATACAGTGTTTCTTTTGCTGTTACCTGAAGGGGATAGTAGAGTAGTGGGAGAAGATACAGCACTCTCATAGCTAAGTATTTACATGGGGAAATATTATCAGAAACTTAGAAATTTTCCGATTTGAACATTGTGATATAGATTTAGGATTTTGTCCTTTTCTTCTTGGAAATCATACCAAAACCTTAAGAATAATGATAAATAAAAGTAGTATACTTTACCTTTAATAAAAATAGAAGAATTCACACTTAAAACTTACATAGAATATTTTCCAAAAACAGTGGATGAATTTCGGCTACATGCAGGAGGAAGGGCCACAGTGAAAGTTTTTTTGTTGATTCTGAAACCTACAGAGCTGTGATGTCCTCGCTAGGTTCCTTTCCTAAACAAAAGAAAGCCAAGAAGGTCGTGACCAGACAAGAGAGAGAAAACAAGAAATGAAGAATGGCATTTTACCAATAGAAAACTGTAAATCACACTTTAACAAATAATAGCAGCATTTATAAAGGAAAGTGAGAGAAGACATGAGAAGAAACACACAAGTTTATCAGTAGTCCATAACAAATGGAACAGACAAAATTAAGTTCAGAGGCTAAACAGAATAAGGTTTACCTAACTACTGTATACAGAATTCTGTATCCTAAGAACCACCCCCACTAACTCAAAAAGGATAAATAGTATTCTTTGATCTTAAGATAATAAAAGCAGACATCAGTTACAAAATTAGAAAACAGAGCTGCCACTAAAAACTTTTAAAATTATCTTAATTCTTAAATCAGAGCAAAATCAAGTTAGAATATTTAGAAAATAATCACGAAAGTCCTGTCTGTGTATATATGTATATACATATATGTGTGTGTGTGTGTGTATATATATATATATATATATTAGAGCCTTTGGGCAGTCATTTCAGAGAAAGTTTTATCACCTCAAATATCAAGCAGGAAAGAATAAAAATAAATGACTTTAAGAATGCAACTCAAAACGTTAAAAAGAATGAACAAAAAAACCTAAGGGACAGATTAATGAAAGTAAAAATGAAGTTAATAAAGGAAAAGAATACACTAAATCTAAAAGCTGTTCTGTGGATTGGTGTCAGGATGTGAAAATTTAAAAAAAAATTAGTTTAAGGAAAGAAAAGTAAAAATATAAAAGCATCTTAGATGACCACAGATACAGAAAAAATGGAAAGGAGGACATTCTTGCCCCTCAGTGCATCCATTTTTCAGTCAGTGCACAACTTGGAAAATCTGAATCTGTTATCCTTTTTTATTGTCTTTTTCGTTTGTTTTCAGTTTATTTTTCTAAACTTTTTCTTTTCAGTAACATGTATTTCATACAATTGATTATAGCATACTAGATATCTGTGTATTAAAACTGTTTCTTTGCTTAAGTTGGTCATTTAACTCTCCTACAACTTCTCCAGAATCTACACCATCCTGGGATTGTAAACCTGGAATGTATGTTTGAAACGCCAGAACGTGTCTTTGTAGTAATGGAAAAACTACATGGAGATATGTTGGAAATGATTCTGTCTAGTGAGAAAAGTCGGCTTCCAGAACGAATTACTAAGTTTATGGTCACACAGGTACCTTAGCTCTTCTGAAACTAGATAATAATTAAAAACTAAGAGAATTAAACAGCAATGCTTTTACATATTAAGAGATTGTGGGAATTGTTAACCTTGAAGAACAAAGTAGCATTTGTAGCTAAACCTTCATAAGGAGTTTGCAGATTTTTACCCCTTTCAAAGAGTAACACTGGAGTTTAATTGGTTTTCCAGACGTTGGGAAAAAATTTTTTTGCTCTTTAATTACAGATACTTGTTGCTTTGAGGAATCTACATTTTAAGAACATTGTGCACTGTGATTTAAAGCCAGAAAATGTACTGTTAGCATCAGCAGAGCCATTTCCTCAGGTGAGATATTCTCCAGCATCTTTGAAAGAATCGTTTTATGTATCTGCAACATTTACAAAGTGCCCACACAATAAAATGCATTGTACTGAGGTTCAGAGTACATCCCATCTTACAGAAAAGTTTTAGTCTATAACTGGCAGTGAGGATTAAGTTGAAATTTTTATTAATCATGTTGTTTATGTTCACTAAGACCTTTCCAGACTTAACTAAATATCAATGAATAACTTTTTGCACATAACACTTTGTAATTCACTTCTCCCCATGGGTTAGGAATGAAGTGGGAAGAATCAGCCTTATGGTACTTGGTGCTCAGGAGAAATTCCTCATAAATTAAAACAAACTGGGAGATGTTATCTGAAATGGAACATAAAAGATTTACTGAGATAGGTACCCAAGTCATGTTTTCTTTAGGGTACTACAAACATTTTCACCAGAAACATTGGACTTACATTTCCCATCACCAGGAATGCTCACAGTCATGTGACAGTATGTGGTGTATGTGTGATGTACTCTGATTTTTGTTAATTCAGTTGAGTTTCATTTTTTAAAACCATGCTGTTGCCTGGCAGGCACAAGGCCCTGGGTTCGATTCCCAGTACCAAAAAAAATAAAAAACAAAACTATGCTAGTCTTGATCAGCTAAATTTATTTCATAACCTGCTAAATAAATCAAAACTCAATTTTGAAATAACTGTACTGTTTTTATTCTGTTTTGTTTTTTTCAGTAAAGTTATCAAACCCAGGGGTGCTATATCACTGGCTACATTCTCAGCTTTTTTTATATTTTATTTTGAGATGGGTGCACATTGCCCAGGCTGGCCTCAAAGTTGGGATCTCCTACTTCAACTGCTGAGATTATGGATAGTGTGCCTTCACACCTGATGAAAACAATGTATTTTTGTTTCATTTTGTTTTGTTTTTGTTTTTGTTTTTTTGGTAGCAGGGATCAAACTCACAACCTCACGCTTGCGGGACAGGCACTTGTGCCACTCAGCTAAACCCTGGGCTCTGAAAACAATGTATTTTTAAAAATCTTTTTATTCTTTGGCTTTTAAAATAGTAATCAGGTTATTAAAGTTTATGTGGCTAAAGTGATTCCTTATTATTGTGAGGTTTGAAAAGGTCCCCTAATAGTTGGTGCAGTGTTTTTTTTTGTTTTGTTTTGTTTTTTATTTTAAAGAGAATAAAACAAAACAAGAGTAACACAGAACAAAGCAGATCAGAACAGAAAAATGCAAGTAATACAGGACTTCAAAACAAGACAACAGGAAATCAACAATGGCTACCATAGTCTCTTGTTTTCTTCTAAATAGTTGTTCATACCTTCACACACAATAAATTCAAACAAAACAAAATAGTATAAAACCAATCAAAACAAAACAGTGAAAGCAGTACAGGCCTTCCAATCAGACAATAAGAAATCAACAATGGTGAGACCATAATGTCTCTTGTTTGCTTCAAAATAGCTGTTCATACCTTCTCACATACTGCAGTCAAACAATAGAAAACAGACTGAAACCAGTCAAATCAAAGAATAATAGCATTGTTGGACTTCAAAACATGATGATAAGAAATCAGCAATGGCTACCATGTCTCATTTTCTTCAAAGTAGCTGCTCATACCATCACACATAATAAAATCAGTTCTTGTAAACTCTTTAGAAATTCTAGGCATGTATAAGCTTATATATGTACATCTGTCCTTTCTGTGTTAGAGGGAATAACAAAACAAAACACAAGAAAAACAAGAGACAAATAACAACAACAGAGATCCCAAAACAATAACAATATAGGCTTTCATAACAAGATGGTAGGAACATACCAAAGGTGGTTATTTTTTATCGTTATGGTCACAAGAGTTACTCATGTTACCAGATACAGACATGCAAAATTAATCTAATCCTATGAATGTTAACTGTTTTGTTCCAAGAACTAATAGAATTAGTAGTACAATCATCTTAGCTATCTTAAGTGTATATATACAGATTTATATCTTTTTTCTTTTCCCTTCTTTTCTCCTTTTCCCTGAGTTGTTTTTTCCTTTTGAGCAGTTTCTTGCCCTTTCACAATATTTATTGAAATTTTGTATCGTGTTTACTCTTTCAGTTTCTTACACTAGGGAACCTTTTTTTTTTTTCCCAGCAGCGGGGATCGAACTCATGACCTCACGCTTGCCAAGCAGGCGCTTACACCACTGAGCTAAATCCCCAGGCCCTAGTTGGTACAGTGTTGTTTTTAAAGCCGGGTGTGGTGACACACCTGTAGTCCCAGCACTTGGTAGGCTGAGGTGGGAGGATCACTGTGAGTTCGAGATCAGCCTCAGCTACAGTGTGAGCTCAAGACCAGCCTGAACTGCATAGTGAAACCCTGTCTCAAAAAAAGACAAAAAACAAAAAATAAATAAACTATTTCTATACATTATCTTATTTGATCTTCAAAATAGAATAGGCAAAGGGTGTATACCCTGTGGCTAAAGGTGTAAATCTCAACTTCCTGATACCTACTTTTTGTAATCCACATCATTCCCATTAGGAGCAGAGAGGCAAAAAAAATGTTATTTACTTGATAATCTTTTTTGCTCAAGTACTAGCTTTGACTGTAATTCTTTATTCAGTTGCCAGAATGCTAAATCATCTCTATCAAGATGTTATCTAAAGCCTGGCATTTAATAAGAGAAAGAAAGAATATTAATTCTGGGTCTCTACTCCTGCTCTTTAAATATTCTAATAGAGAAGCAACAAGTTCAATACTGACACAGAGCAAATATGTTTCGTAAAATCATGTCAGAGTCCATATCCTGAAAATAGCACTTCTACTTTTTTGTACCCCACTGATTTACTTGTACCACTTTTTCTAGAGATCCAATCCCTTTTCTGTGAACTTAATGCTTTTTCTGAAGCATTCTGTGAGTCAGAGCATTTCTCCAGGAAAGCACTTGGCATTTGCTTGTTCAGCATAAATGCAGTTATTCATCACCAAAATCTGAACCTCTGTAAAAAGATGGAGGACAGAGTAGGGACTGTGGCTACCTTCACAACTTTTTTCAAATCTTAACATTTAACAAGAAATAATTGTCCCACAGAAATAGAAAACCCTCTTATTCCTTTTCACAGTCTCAATATATAGCATCCTTGGGAGGAAAGTCTCACTAGACAGATAATAAAAGATCACCATCTTCCATTTCTTTAAAAAAAAAAAAAAAACTGAACTCTTGAAATGCCAGTCTGGTAGTTGACATTCTGGAGTACAAAAGTTTTTATATTCTAGAATACAAAGGTTTTATGGAAGTAAATATTAGGAAAGCTTTTTATACTGCATTAATTTCACATAGCTATCAATGTATCCTTTCGGAAAAAGGCTATTTCAGGTTCCTTCTCTACAATTGCTTAGTATTAATAATCCGTACAATTGGCAAGTGTATTGAAAGGATCCAATACATTGAGAGGCTTATTAGATACATAGTTACATGTAGAAAATTAATGTCACCCTTTACTTCCAGGTGAAGCTGTGTGACTTTGGATTTGCACGCATCATTGGTGAGAAGTCATTCCGGAGATCAGTAGTAGGAACTCCAGCGTACTTAGCCCCTGAAGTTCTCAGGAGCAAAGGTTACAACCGTTCTCTAGATATGTGGTCCGTGGGAGTCATTGTCTATGTGAGCCTCAGTGGCACATTTCCATTCAATGAGGATGAAGATATAAATGACCAAATCCAAAACGCTGCATTTATGTACCCACCAAATCCATGGAGAGAAATTTCTAGTGAAGGTAAAAAATAAATTAACTTTGACTCTGTGCCCTTCAGTCTAAAAATCTTTGTGATCTCAGTCTGTCTAATCTGACTTCCCTAATTACCAGTTTCTGAGCACTCTGCCTTTTGCACTATTTTCTTCGTAATTCCCAGGCTTAATAGTAATTCAGGCCCAAATAGCCTTATTCTGAAACTACTAATATATCTTTTAATTGTCATACCCATTCCAGGGATGTCAAACTTGAAAAAGTTTCAGTGATAGAAACAGCCCACTGTGGCATGCATGCCATAGGTTCACCACCACTGTGTTAAGAGTCTCTTTTCTGGTTCTTCCCAGTCACTTCTGCCAAATTATCTTCAGGAAGCACTACTTTCATCCTAATCCATTCCCAAACACACAGACACACACATCCCACAGTACTGAAGATTGTTACCCAGCACCTTCATACTGAGCTACATCCCCAGCCCTTTCTTTTTTGAGACAAAGTCTCGTTAAGTTGGCCAGGCTGGGTTCAAACCAGTGGTCCTCCTGTCTCAGCCTCCAGAATGCTAGGATTATGAGTGTATACCACCATACCCAACTTGGCTTCTTTAAAATCATGTTGCATTCTTATTATTGTAATCCTAGAGACCTTAATTTGTGAATCACCATGAAGTTCTTTCTCCCTTACTGCCCCTCCTCTAAACAATGTGAGATTACTTAAGTTCATTAGGACTTTTCTTAATTACTGTTTTGATAATTCTCGTCTTCAGAACAAGATTGTAAGCTCCTTGAATAGAGACTTGTAGTTTTAAGTTCTCTATACAGAGAAGGAGCTTTATATTCAATAGACAATTCGTTTAGTTTTCAGTCCTCATGTGGACCTGTACTGTGAAGCTTCATATATTTGTCTTCCCTGTCTGGAAAGGCTTTTGAGTTTGTAACCCCTGGCTCTATACCCATCAAGAATGAGTTGGCTGGTGCTTTTTAGTCTACTGTCACTAATAGTGTACCACTTAAAACATTATTTATTAGTGCCCTAGAACTTAATAGAAGCTGTGTTGGGAAATATTCCCACCTGAATTTAGCCAACTTTTGGAACAGGTAAGCCCCCTACCCCCACCCCTCAAAGTCCTGGGCCTAATTATAAGGACTGATGAATACTCCCATTAAGTTAGAAATTTGGTCAAAACTGATTAAAGTTCATGGGAAGCTTTTTTTTTTTTTAATGTTACTGAAGTTATTCAGAGCTGTAAGGGCAGTATGGTGTATACCTCTTGTATCAGAATCACTTTAGAAGAAAAAGTGTCAGCATATCCCTCAGATTGACCAGTTGGAATAAATAAATAAAATATGCATTTTAAATAAGCACCTGGGCCAGGCATGGTGTTGCATGCCTATAATCCCAGCACTTGGGAAGCTGAGGCAGGAAGATCACTACAAGTTCAAGGCCAGCCTGGGCTACATAGTGAGTTCAAGGCAGGCTGAACTACATAGTGAGACCCTGTCTCAAAAATATAAAAAATAAACTCTTGAAATAATGCAAATAGTGAACCACAGTTTAAGGAGCAACAGATTTCATATTTGAACACAGAGAAATTCATGAAGTACTTATGGAATATCCTTGCTTGTTTGATGGTATATAATAGAAGAAAAATAGAATTAGTATGGAATGTCTTTCACTTGGCTTGTTTGTGGGCCTAGACCAGTGGTGGCAAACCTAAGGCACATGTGCCACAGTGGGCACACACAACCCTGTCAGCACACAAGCCAAGTGTATGAGTTAGTTTTTCTAAACTAAAACCTCATATTCAGGTTTAATTGCCAGTTTAGACTCTTTATGGGGTTGTTGAGACTCTGCAACAAGTGGATTTTCGGTTGCAGCTTGGGTACTCATCACTAAAGGGTTCACTATCATAGGCTTAGACCTTCATATCTGTGCTTTAAATATATCATTATGCAGGGCTGTTGTCAGTATGTACTTTTATAGTTGCCTTGATTTTGCAGTTGATCCATTTATCCAAATAACAAAATGTATGACAAGATCTCACCATTTACACTAAAACAGCCTGAACCTATTTATTAAAACCTGTGAAGTGTAATCTTCTGGTAATAAATTATCACCTCAGTCCCATCATGTCTGTAGATGTAAGACAGTGGCTTTGGCTGCTCTTCCACACTAGCCTGGGAATAGAGAGCCACCTGGTATCATTGGAAGAGATAAATAAGCCCATAATCAGTCTGGTTTACTCATTTTGAAATAGTAACAGTTAATATATAGCACTTAAATGCTAAGGACTGTTCTAAGTTCTGTACATCTATTGATTTTATCTTAAGTCCATTTTTGCAGATGACAAAACCAAGGCACATCACAGTTTAGTGACTGATCCCACATTGCATCACTAATAAGAATGATATGGTATGTTTTAGCCCAACAGTGTGGCTTCAAAGTGTGTATTTTGAATCTGTACTCTGTACAACCTTAATAAAATGAAAATTTCAGATATATTTAATTCAAGCATTTATGGACCACTTTACATGTTGAAAAGTCCACAAACTTGAGAGGCAGAATTTCCTCAATGTTGCATTTCTATGAAGTAGACAACCTGTGGGGTGTCACAGGTTTAGGGTACTTTACACACCCAAATTTTTTTGTCTAATTTTGTGTTTTCCCTCAGCAATTGATTTGATAAACAACCTGCTTCAAGTGAAGATGAGGAAACGTTACAGTGTTGACAAATCTCTTAGCCATCCCTGGCTACAGGTAAAAAAATAAACAAATCCTCACATAAGCAATTCATGCATCTGTATGGCCGCAGTTCCAGAAAGTTGTGTGGTGTATCATTCAGATCAGCAGTGATAGGCAATCAGTTACTCCCATGATCTGAAGGCAGTGACTTCAGTCTTTTTTTTTTTATTATTTTTATTTATTGTTTATATGACTTCAGTCTTCTTTAGGATCTGTATATTAATTTCACTTTTTTGTAAGATTAACAGGACATACAGTTTTGTAAACTATATTTTATTTTAAATGTCCACCAAAAGGTTTTTTTTTGTATTGGGAAGACTGTCTTGCCCGCCCCCCCCAACCCCATAAAGAGTCTAAACTGGCAGGGTTCCACCAGAAATTCTTACATAGATTTATCAAAATGTATACACTTTGGAAACTTGTTAACTGAAATAAACCAAACGCATAAGCTTAATACTCACATGGGAAATCCAGAGTATAAAAAGCAAAATAAAAGACATAAAAGAAAACAAGGCAGTAGATCTTTTACAATGGGAAGGGGACCGGGAGATACAGGGAAGTAGGAAGGAGTGGGAGGGAAAGGGACATACAAAAGAATTAAAATGTGTCATGTACATGTACCAGATACCCACAGTGGAAGTAGTCATTATGTGTGACACACATATACTAATAAAAAAAGCCAACACAAAACTCAATGTTTCAGAGTAAGAAGAGATGCCTTAGAACTGTTTTAAAGGGAATGAGGGGTAGAATTAACTAGTTTGGGTTTGGGACTCCCAACAGTATAGAACAAACCATTTTCGTGATTAACTCCTTCAGAACCCTGAAACTTGTTTTGTTTGGTTTTGAGACAGGGTCTCACTAAGCAGTTCAGACTGGCCTTGAATTCACTGTGTAGCCAAGGCTGGCCTCAAACTCACTGTGATCTTCCTGTCTCAGCCTCTCTAGTGCTGAGATTAGAGATTACAGGCATGTGCCACCACGCCTGGCCTGAAACTTATTTTTTAAATTTCATTTACATTTATTAGAGATAGTGGATTTGAAAAAGTGTTTATCTTCAGCATTGCTAACTTTAATTTTTTTTTGAACTAGGGATTAACCTCACAACTTCATGCTTGCCAGGCAGGCGCTTACATTACTGAGCTAAATCCCTGGCCCGTTAACTTTAAAAATTATAATTAGAACTTGTGTAGCAAAAACTTATCAATGGAGTTATCAATTATTAATAATGTGCAAAGCAAAAAGGCTGCCAATGTTTTCTTTTTTAGTTCATACTCATTACATTTTTTCCTAGGACTATCAGACATGGCTTGACCTTAGAGAATTTGAAACTCGCGTTGGAGAACGTTACATTACACATGAAAGTGATGATGCTCGCTGGGAAATCCATGCATACACACACAACCTGGTGTACCCAAAGCACTTCATTATGGCTCCCAATCCGGATGACATGGAAGAAGATCCTTAATATCAGTGAACTAACTTCAATAAGAGTTTCGTTTTATGGATTAATATTTTGCTGTGTAACTTGTTCCTTGTAGGTTGTCATCTGCAAGGTTGCAAAGACATGAGGAAATGTGATAAGGCACTGGTGACACCGATACTGTAGTTCATGAGGAGGTACAGAAAGGGACACTTGAGAAGTAAAAACACAAAGGAATCAAGAAGTTTTTTATAAATTTTTGTAGCATAAGCAATAACTGGTTTTGTATTTTTTCTTAATCCTTCCCTTTTAAATACAATAATGCCATTTAATTTATCTTCCCTTTCCTAATGTTACACACTTTTTTAAAAAGGCAAGCTAGCATCCAGTTATCGCATTTAGCATTAACTGTGAGGCTAACAGTATATGATTTACAAAAGTACTTCTGAATGATTTGTCTAACCACCAAGATATTTAAGTTTTTCCTAGATACATGTAAGAGGAGCACTGGACTATTACACCTTTTTATGTCAGTCAAGACTCTAAAACAGATATTTCTAATCTTTTTTGGAACTCCAACTCTTAATATGGTCTCTATAGCATAAAAACTTAAATTAGCATCTTTATGAGTATGTTGTAATAGCTACTAAGATTGGGGATGATTGGTATTACAGAGTACTGTAGGAACTGCTCCTAAGTGCTGAGTGGTTATGTGTGCCTTCCTAGCCCAGCTGTGCTAAAGGTTCATGTTCCCACTTGACAGCTCCAGATGCTACACTGTATCCTGACATTCCATGGGTGCATATCTAAACTTCAGTTACATAATTTATTTTTACCTAGGGTTGAATAATTTGAGGGAAAAAAATACATATTAAAAGAAAGGCCAATGGAAGGCCGGTTAATTCTGCTGTCACTATGTAGCAAAGTGTGTCTTTCTTTTCCCTTAGCCTGTTGGAGGACTTTACAATATCTGGAATGTTTTAAAATTGTTGAATTTTAAAAGCCATTTGGGGGAGTGAATAGAGGTAGACATGAAACAGCTTATAAGAGTTAAACTATATCATCAATATAGCAAATTAAACAGTGACTAAGAACTTCCTTTTTATATATGAGCTCCAGCATCAAACTGTTTTAAAAATATTTACTAATACAGGTTGAGTATCCTTTATGTGAAATGCTTCAAAGTGAGGTCACAGAAATTAGATATATATATATGAATGTATGTAATAATTTGAGAAGTATAAAAGTGTTAATTTTCCCACAGAATTTAGGAGAATAAAGGAAAAGTATGATCTTTTATGTAAACAGACTAAGACCATCTTTAGAGATCCTTGAAGCTATTTATCTAGGACTAAGAATATCCTTAAGAGAATAATAGAAACATTATGCAGTGCCTCTGTGTTGTAAGTTTTTAAATATGTTTTCACTTATCCTCACAATTGTCACATTGGATGTAATTATGAATCTTAGAGATAAAGAAATTGAGGCACAAGGAGATTAGTTGCTGAGGTTCATACAGTTAGTGTGAATCCTCCTGGCCATTATGCTACACTACATATCCCTAGGAGACATTCTACATATTTCATAATATGTCCTCACATAGCAGCTGCAAAGATACACCAAATTAATTTTGAGAATCTTTCTTATAAATGGATTTTCCCTGCAGATAACAACATCCCCATATTTCTCCAGAGTATGTCTTCGTATCAACATACACAAAATGGGAAAATTTTGAGTCACTAGGCAACCTACTGTGGTTTTACTGCATATGGTAAAAATTAACTGGAATTATGTTCAATTCATTTGCTACACTTATGTAAACTTTACAAGCCATGAAATTAATTGCACTCTTTTTGTTGAACGCCTAAGAAGTTTTTAAAAAAAATTTTTAAAGGCACTGTCAAATAATTTGGAGTTGATTACTCCAGATACTGTATAACAAAATGTCTTGAAGTCAAATTGTGTTTGTATAAAAAATAATTGTTTGCTAGAAACATTTGATAATGTACAAAGTAGTCTATAATGACACTGTTCAGTGCATTTTTATATTTTTTTGTTACATGCTACTTTTTTGTAAATATTCTCAAAAAACTTGATAATAAAATGTATTTCTGTATCACCATACTTTTCACATGAAAATCTTGGCCCACCTCTAATAGAGGGATCCAAGGAAAATCTTGTTTATGTTACTTTCCTAAGCCTTGGTAATAGAACTACTTTGAAAATAGTATTTATAGATTAAACTAATGGTATATTTTAAAGCAACCTTATTATAATTACATATCAAATTTGAGGTGATAATCTGAGGGGCTCATTTCTTGAAATGAAAGTTTGGAATAATTATAAGTGTAAATTTATATTAGTGCCCATGAAATTACTTATAAGTATGTAAAGGTAACCTTCAGCAAAAATAGAATAACTGTAGAAACTTTGGTGTTCTACTTTTTTCACTTTTTAAGATCTTAAGAGATCTGTGTCAGATACCTTGTTCGACCTCCTCTTTTAAAATATTTTCATTAAACCAGTCAGTACTCATATGTACTTTTAAAAATAAAATACAACTAGCTTTATTAAAAGGAAAATCCATTTCTCAGTAGCAGTTAAGTAAATTGAAAACATAATTTGTACTGAGAGTTACAACCCTAAGTTTTGTGATTTTATTATACATAACATGGGCTATTTTTATTGACTGTGAAGAGATAAAATACTTTACGGCTTTTGTTACCTTTAATGTGTGAAATGTGTTCCCTTTATTTTGATTTTCTTAGGCAGACTGAAGGATAAAAACTTCAAGCTGAAATATCACTGCCAACCAAGTTCAGCGAACCCAGCCACAGGTGATGCAGAGGGCTTTGACTGGCATGCATTTATGTGATGACTTCTACCATGAAGTCTCTGATGAGGTAGTAGGGCAAAGAAGTTAAATCTTTCTCCCATCTTCTGAGGGTTCATTAACATATCATACCCCTGAAGTAACTGCTGCCTCGTTGATGGCTCATCCGATTTATCTAAAAGAACCTGAAAAGAAAAGATTTCTTAGCAAGAAGAAAGAATTTATAGGTAGATACAATACTAATAATGACTCTCAAATATTCTAATACACCACTGCTTAAAATGTGAATTCTGATTACCTGCCCAAGGTTCATAAGATAGGTACTAAAAATGTAGTCTGCTATAACCCAAACCTATGGTTCTGGATTCTTAATGAATATCCCGTTTGCTCGGTAAATTTAAGTGTCCTAGGAAGAACATTAATAACATTCATACCCATGAACATTTTTTTTAATGAAAAGGGATATTATTGGGAAGCCTTTATTCTAAACTCTCATGAAGGTTACCCAAAATCCTATACAACTAAAAAGACTAAAGCACCAAGGCTCCACCTAACCAGACTATTCATATTTTTGAAATACTATGAAATTAAAATATTTAATGATAGTGAAGTAAACAATTACCTTCAGCCGGACAGCAATACCCATATTTTTTAAAAATATTTGTTGTTCTACTGGACCCAGACAAGCTACTTTTCCTTGTGCCATTCTGCGCAAATAACTGAAGTCCACATCAGCTGTTAGGTCTGCTGTTCCAGGGGCAATTAAGACATCATGAAGTCTATGGCCACAAAATCCCTTAAACATAAAAAGTTTTTGCACTTTTATAGCTGTCTTTATTGAGATCAAAGAAATGCTATCACATTGATACATATTTACATGCATTTGTTAAAAAGGAAAATAAGGCCTAAATCTGTGCTTTAGACGATGCAGTAGTATCCTTTTGCAAATACGGTGCTACATGGAAAACCCAATATAAATTGCAAAAGTGGGGAGTGTCTCAAGATGTGGACCTTAACATAATTTAATATTTTCATTAATTTTTTTGGTGATGGAATACAGATCTTATTTATTCTCCCAATGAATTTAGGTAATCAGAACCCAGGCTGTTTTTATAGTATGTCTACTAACCACTGTACCTAGAATCACCTAAATGTGTTAATAGACTTCATCCAAACGTTGTTGATCAAATCCCAGAGAGGAAGCCAGAGATCAACATTTTTAATAAATTTTTATTTGTAGTGACAATAATGAAGTTAGAATTAACCACAGATTTAGAAAATGATGAACAGCATCTAGTTAAATGTATTTCAGTTAAAGAATATTCAACAGAATTGATCATATTCAAAGAACATTGAGAAAGTATGTTGAAAGATACAGGAATACATGTGGAAAAGGAAAAACATACACTAAGAATATGACAGAAAGTTTGAATCTGCAAAGTAGTACCAAAATTTATTTTTTTGGTATTGCAGATTGAACTCACAACCTCATGCTTACCAGGCAGGTGCTTATGCCACTGAGCTAAATCCCTGGCCCCCAAAATATTTTTAAACATTCATGACAGGGCCATAATTAGTATACCTTGCAGCCAGGAGGCTCCGATTTAATTTACATCTCTGCCAGGTGGCTCTGATTAATTTAATTATTAAAAAGACCAATAAAAGGCTGGGTGTGGTGGCGCACTTCTGTAATCCCAGCACTTGGGAGGCTGAGACAGGAGAATCATTGCAAGTTCCAGACCAGCCTGGGCTACATCGTGAGCCCAAGGCTAGCCTGAACTGCATAATAAGACCCCGTCTCAAAAAAAACCAATAAAAGTGATCAGATTGGTTACCACCAGTGGTGTAAGCTGCCCAGTGGGACAAGCATGTATGTGGTTCTTGCTGGTGGAAACATGTTAAATAAAGGCAGGGCAGAAAAACATAAGAACTAGAAGAAAATCTTTCCATTTGCATTACTGAGATGCTTACTAGGTTCTGCAACTAAGGAAGAATTTAAGTACTTCATACCCTGTTCAAAACACAGTTGGATGCTGGGCTTAGGAACCAGATGTAGGGTTAAGGGTAACTGCAACAACATGAATTAATAATAAATTTAAAAATATACAGCAATGCTTTACATATTTGTTTTCTTTTGAGACAGGGTCTTACTGTGTAGTGCAGGCTGGCCTTTAACTCACTTACATAACTCAGGCTGGCCTTGAACTCCCAGTGTCCTCCTGCCTCAGCCCCCCTAGTGCTGGGATTACAGGTGTGCACCACCATGCCTGACTTTAAATATACAGCAATGCTAGGCACTGTGAAAACCAAAACCAAAGATCTTCAGTGAGCTTCAAGTCTAACAATGAAACTGATCAATTACATCACTGGATGACACATACTCTGAAGGTATCCGTCTTTGTCCCATCATGACCATAATCAGCAATCAGTGCAGCACCTCCAGTGAATGCAATGCGCTCAGAAAGCTCCTGAATGATTACCCCAGCATCAGGACATACTTCAACATGATCCCTTATTTCATCATGCTAGTGAAGGAATAGTTGGAAGAATCAAAATACGTCATTCAAAAAAACTTTCGTGTTTTTCATGTTTCTCTATAATAAGCATTTCTTAGTTATAATAAATTCCTTTTCAATATGAGTATTTTCTCTATTCTCAATGTTTCATATGACATCCCTTTAATGTACATTTCTTTGATTCTAAGATGCTATCCACTTAAGTTTGTAGACATTTTAACCTCTTTTATAAAAACATATATGCCCTCTCAAGCCCTTTATGGCCAAGTGCATTAGCTATTTTTTGTTTTTCAGATAAGGCCTCACTATATAGTCCAGGCTGGGTTTGAACTCACAATTCGCCTGCATCAGCATCTAGAGTGCTGGGATTACAAGTGTGTGGCACCATGCCTAGTTCATTTTATTATAAAAGTACTTACATCTCATAGTACAAATAAATATCCTACTGGGTTGAATACATTCTCAGATTTCTGTCTGCCTAGAACAGTACCTTGCATTAAGTATTCAAAAACCTGGTCAGAAAAAACAAGATATAAATCCAATGTAACAAAACAGATCCTGTTAAAGCAAGCATATTATGACTTCTGCTAGAGCAGAAATACCAATCATGCTTGTATCTGAAAACATCAGCTTGTGAATTAGTGCCACGAGACCTGAGACTCATTACCTGCAACGTCCAACCATGACATAAGGGTCCACAAGTTCAGAGGTCCACTACTGTCAAAAGTGAAGTGACAGTAAATATTACTTGTCAACCTGACTGGTATATATGAAGTTTTACTGATGCCCAAGATGACTGAAAATTTGGTACTTTTTTCCTCTGTGATGAAAACATATCATCTTTTGCTCCCTCCTAACACCACTAAAATGAAATAAAAGACCTGCTCTGATGTCTCTGCCTATCACTGTACAGTTAATAAGAGCTTCGGTCACACAGACTTATAGTTGGACTTTAGCTCTTCCAAGTGCTTACCAGTACACAAGTTTCTCAACCTAAATCTTTTTCCTTATTATATATACTATTAAGTCTGCTGTGAGAATTAAACAAAAGAGTAAGCCACATAGACAGGGCATGGTGGCACATGCCTGTAATCCCAGCACTCAGGAGACTGAGGCAGGAGGATAGCTCAAGTTCAAGGCCAGCCTAAGCTACAAAGTGATTTCAAGGCCAGCTGAACTGCACCATGAAACCTTATCTCCAAAAAAAAAAAAAAAAAGCCACTTAGACCTAGTGTTATTAAATAAATTGCAAGCCTTTTCAGGCATCAGCTGACAAAGTACAGGTTAATACCTTAGACTGCTCTTCAAGATAACAGCATCATCACTTGCTCCATTCAAGTGAAAAGGCAAGTTCACTCCCTTCTAAGTGAATGCCAATCAAGTCAGGAACTAAATCAACTCCAAGGAATGGAGGTGGGGACCTTTATAAATCTGCTTGACATTCAGGCAAAATTAGGTAGACTGAAAAAATAGAAATACTCACAAGTGTTTACTCTGATATTTTAACTTGTAGTCTGAAAAGAAAACTTAATTCATAGTGTATGTTTGAAATCTATTGTGCTTCTAAAACTGATGATTTTTGGGGTAGGTAATCCTTAATTAAGGTTCAGAAAGTAGAAAGCTTTCCTAAAGTAGAAAAAATAAAAAGTGCTCTGAAGCCAAGATACTCCTGAGAAGTATGCGGTATTTTGGGACCTTCACAGAAACCGGGGATAGGTAGGCTCCTACAGTTACTCCTTAAGGTCTACAGAAAGCAGCAGTACATCTACCATTCTGGCAGTCCAGAATCAAATTTAGAACTGGGCAGCACATGGAGAAAAAGTAACACTATACCCAAAAGGAATGAAATAGAACTTGCCTAATGCAGTCGCCTTGAGAGTAAAACAAGAAAGTACAGAGTAATACATAGCGCTCAATAAATGTGAGCTCTCTCTGTAACTTTACTATCATCAGTGCTACAGTGCCTTCTTAGGCACTTCTTTGTAAAGCTGACAATATTTTCATCATTTTGATAGTTGAGCAACAGAATAAAGTAGGCAAGGTCTTAGCTAAGTAAGTGCTTCCTAGCTTTCTCATTACATAACATTAAGGTGACAAACTTAAGAAATGATTTTAACCTACTCTCTTGAAATTAGATCCTCTGCACTTTTACTGTCAACAAAAAGCACCTGAATGTTGCCAACAATTGCCCTTGTTAAAGGACCTCAAGTAGTAATTCAAAAAACAATACTTTGAATGCTCTACTAGCAATAAGAGAAACTGAGAAAAAAACAGTATTCCTACTTGCAGGAGAGCTTCTGCTGGGGTGACAGAAGGTGCCAGAACAAACCTCAGTTTATCAGTAACTTGTGGATCAATATCAATGAGTACTTCTCTCCATCCTTGGGGTGTTTTCTACACAAAATAACATGAAAAAAAATTTGTGCAAGTTCTCATAATTGCCTTCTACCAAAAATACTATTAGCTTTTTCATTGTACATAAACAACATTTACAAAGCACTAAATTTTAGTACAGAAACTATGAGTAAACTGATATATGCAAACAATACTGTAAGGAAGAAACTATGTTATAGAGCTACGGAAGACAAGAAAATTTTTTTAAAAAGATAAGAAAACAAGCAATGTGTAAAGTCTCCCAAAATGGAGAACAAACTCAGGAGAAATAATCAGATGTTAATGAGAATTGTTCTTGCCTTATAAGTTATTAATAGACACACATTACCAAATCTGAAGACTCACAGAAAGAATGAGAAAATGCTTAGAATTTTTATAAGTTTGTCAAAATAAATCCTTTATACACATAGTAGTCATTTACCATCTTACGTTTATCCCAGAAGAATTAAGAATTCTTTTTTTTTCCCACTTTAATTAGCGCACATTGGTTATACACATTAATGGGTTCCACTTTAGCAATTTTTATACACACAACATACTCCATTTCCACCCCTTCTTTTCCTTGCACATCACTCCCTAGTTTCACATAGGAAGGGGGAGTTAATGTGTATAATCTATTTTGAGCACATTCATACACCAAAGCAGCAGCACGTAAAATCAACATGAAGCCGGGCATGGTGACTCACACCTGTAAATCCCAGCACTTGGGAGGTTGAGGCAGGACGATCACTGCAAGTTTGAGACCAGCCTGGGCTACAAAGTGAGTTTGAGGCCAGTCTGAACAATGTAATGAGACCCTGTCTCAAAAAGACAAGGGCTTGGAATTTTAACTCAGCGGCCTAAGCACCTGCCTGGCAAGTGTGAGGTTGTGAGTTCGATCCCCAGTGCCGCAAAAAAAAAAAAAAAATCAACATTAAAAGGTCAATAGCTCTTCTATTTGCCAGTAATGCGAGAGAAATCAGAAAACAATTCCATTCACAATAGCCTAGAAAAAAACCTAGGGATCAATCTAACCCAGGAGGTGAAAGATCTCTACTATGAAAATTTTATAATACAGAAAACAGAAACTGAAGGCACTAGAAAACAGACCTTTCATGTTCATGAATTGGCAGAATTTTGTTAAAAAGGCTATACAGTAGTACTAACTTGACAAAAACAATCTACAGATTCAGTGCAATCTATCAAAATACTAGTGACATTCTTCACAGAAAAATTAAGAATCCTTAACAATTACTCCAAGAACATCAACACTTCCAGCTAATATTTCATTTCACCAATCAACAGTTAAAAATTACTAAATAAGTAAGGTTTATAAATTTAAGTACTCTTAAGTGTTCATGCTTACAGCACAAGACCTTCTGTGATCTGATTACAAACATGATTTCCATCAATACCTGAAACTTATGCACAGGAAGAACATCAAAAAATTCATGCGCAAGAAAAAAGCTGTACCCTATATAAAAATAAAAGAAATAAATTAATGGTTCAGCATTTCAACGCAGTAAGTCTTTAAAACATTAACTGTAAAAAAGGAAATGTCTAACTATTCAGTATTGGAGACGGATGCTTCCACAATGATCACTACCAAAGAGACTGCCTACTCTTCATGGAAAACTTACTCTGCAGAACATTTGAAGGAATAACTGTTATTAGTCTCATTTTCTACGCAACAGCGTCAGAGAACTGCAAGGGCTGAATTACTGGTTAAATCTAATCAGCACTCAACCTGAAAGAAATCAGACACACATTTGCTAGCTCACATTTGGAAGGCAACCCAAATTTTATAAAATCATCTGAGAAGGCTGAGGCCAAGGAGTGGTTTTAAGTGTCTTGCCCAGGATCCCACCACCACTTAGTTTGAGCCTGGATTTATGAAATATTCTTGAGTATTACAGAGTTCACCACCACCTCAGACAAGCAATCATTTTCCAAGATTAAATAACTAAATTTGTCTACTAACACTGCTTCCTTCAACCTTTGCTGCCTTGAACTGCTTCATCAGTACCATCCTTCATCATCAGTACCATCCTTGCTATACAGGTAAATACTAAAAAGTACAGTAGATATTTAAATTTTGGCTATTTGTTTTGCTTTGCTATTTATCTAATAAAACTACATGAAATACACTGCTCCTTAAAAGTAGGTAACTCCATTTTCTATTACAATGATCTTTTCTAGGAAAAAAAAAGTTAGCTACTCTCTATGGAAAAGGAACTTGGCACCAATAATTTAATGTATTAAACTGCTGTAAAAGGTTATGGTCAATGATCACTACTATGAGGTTCTAATTAAAATCCTTTGATTAATCAATGTGAAGTAATTACCTTTTGGAACATCCTGTAGATCGCGGTACCAGGATATTGGGAGCCCAGACTTTGTAGCGCCTTTCATATACACCAGGGATTCGGCGTTTCGCTCTAATGGGATCTTTGCTTCAGTCAGTGTCGATGCTTGAAGCTCACTTAAATTTTGGCTCACCTCTACCAAATGTATGGAAATGTCACAGTTTTTTAGCACAGACCCAAGCTGACTGAACACCTAAATACAGAAAGAAAAAAAATTATGGCAAAATACAATGTGTTAAAAAGATGTTAGGTGTTCTAATCATTTACTACATTAATTCAGTCAAATCACAATATTTGCTAAGATTTGCTCCTGACCCAAACCACTCTCCAGTCTATAAGAATCACAACCAATTAGAATTATTAGCACAAGCTTAGACAGTGGTGGCAAACCTATGGCATGCATGCTGCAGTGAGCTATTTGCATCATTGAAGGCTCTAAAAGATTTGCCATCACTGATCTAAGACATAAACAGTACAGTTTGGTTGCCTAATGATACATTATGATTAACAAATGAAAATAAAAGATTTAGCATTAGATTAAGCAATTTCAGATTGTAAAGCCTAAAAAAAGACCACGAAAATAAAATTTATATGGCCTTGGTTTTGTAAAGCCTGTATGTCTGTGAAATAATCTTATTTTGGAGATTATTAAACTGTATCCTAAAAGAATTAAATTTGAATGGCATTAATAACCTGGTGGCATACCTTTGGGACTATACCACATTTTCAATTTTTTTTAGCTACACTTTAAACTCGCACTGGAGGTTAAACTATATGTGGAAAAATTTCCCAAGAGAAAAAAATCTTAAAAATAGGTCTGAAACACTTGTTTTGGAAATTTTGTTTACATCTCTTTAAATTTTCTGGTTCTAAAGGGTCCTTGTGACTTGATCTAGAGAGGTATCTTAAAGGCTGTGGGCTTAAATTTTTTCAAGTACTTGAATATGAAAATATTATTTCAAGAACTTTTTAAACTATTTTAAATTCAGGTAGTTTTGTCATTATAGAGCCCTGAAAACTTAAATCAGTGATTTCGTTTTCTCTTTTTCTTTTCCCAAGTACAATCAGGATTCTTATTTGTTAGATGCTTATAAACTTTGTTTTTTAAAAAAACTTTCAATTCTCAATTTGAAGCAAAAGTCATAGAGCATCAAGAAAATTAAATTTGGCCTGGAGATGCAGCTCAGCAGTAGAGCATTTGCCTAGCATGAGTGAGGCCTTGGCTTCAACCCTGAGTGCTACAAAAAAAAAAAAAAAAAAAAAAAAGAATTTAGAATGTCTCTGTGTTTTTATCAAGAATTGCCAGGTACATACAAAATAAACTCAAAATGACTAATGGGTTTCAAAATAGTAAAGACTACAAAAGTGAAATAAGTAGTACTATTTATCAGGTACTAATAGTGCTCCTTTTCAATGTTTTCATGAAGAACTAGATAAAATGACAGAAACAGAATGATAAAATATCCACCATCTGCTCACTGAAACAAGACATGACCTATCCTCCACAGCCATGTCCTTCTCCTACATTCTGAATTCCTAATTAACCACTTCATGACTTTTCTTTATGCATCTTACTAAATATATGTTATCAAATATATCTTATTTACTGTTGACTTTTTTGGATTTTATATAAATACAATCATAAAAATTCTTTTGCGATTGTTATTTTTACTCATTATCTTTGTTTCATGTTGAATACTGCCACATTCTGCTGGCTTCAAGCATTTTTCAGCACTTGGTATTCCAATGGATGGCTGTATCACAATTTACTAATCCATTTTCCCAAGGACAGGAATTTAGGTTGTTTCTGGTTTTCTTGCTATCCTCTGCAATGCTACCTTCTTGTACATGACTCCTGGCACACATACACACTAGTTTGTATCAGTAGCAATAAAACTGCAGATTCATATAAGTAACTTGAAAGTTAGCAGATAATGTCCAATCTCTTCTCAAAGTGGTTGAACCAAACTATACCTGTACCAGTAGCATATGAGAGGTGCCACTGCTCCACATATCCCATACTCACCAACACTTTGTGATATCAGACTTTTTATTTTTCTCCAATCTGATAGGATTATAGTGCTATCTCACTGTGATTTTAAATTCCATTTCCCTATGAGAAACTGGCACTCTTTTGTTTTTATTAAGCCATTTGAATTTTCTCTTTTGTGAGGGGTCTATTCATATCTTTAGCTTGGTTTTTCTAATATTTGTTATCTTCTCATTGATTTAAAGGAGTTCTTTATATATTCTACTATTTTTGGTTATATATGTTACAAGTTCTTCCACTCTGTAACTAATCTCATCACTCCATTGTGTCTTTGACAAACTAAAATTTCCTAATTTCTATAAAGAACAGAAAGTTCTTAATTTTATTTTCTTGAAATTAAATTTTTAATCTTTTCCTTTATGACTTCTGCTTTGACATAAATACTTTACCTACTGAGAGGACAAATATATTCTCCTAAAATATCTTTAAACACATATATTTAGCTTTTACATTCTCTACACATATACACACATGCATATGCACATACACAATTTTAAGCTTATAAACAATAATGAGAGCTGGGGATTTAGCTCAGTGGTGTAAGTGCCTGCCTGGCAAGCGCAAGGTCCTGACTTCAATCCCTGGTGCTGGGAAAAAAAAAAGAGAAATGAACCATTACGTTATTCTCATTATATTTTAGCAGAGAAACATAGGATTGCAGAGGTAGAACTGAAAGCCAAGAAAATGAAGGAAGTTAACAAACTCAGAATAAGACCAAGGAGACTTCAAAGACATTCTTTTATTACCTACCCTCAAAATATCTCCCATGAGGGTGCCCCGACCAGGGCCCAGTTCCACCAGCTGGAAAGCTGCATTTTTCCCAGCTGCCATCCATTCACTAATGAACCATATCCCTAGTAGCTACGACAAGGAAACACACATTAAAGTATTATAAAGTACGAAACTATATCACAATATAAAGTCCCCTATAAATACACTTTATGCCATAAAATATTTGCAAATAACTATATGTGTATTATTTAACATGTACATAATGCACATATACACAGAAGAACTTCAGTAGTACTATATCACAACATACACCATGTGGGAAGCTTAATAATAATTTTATCCTTTTATCTATACCATGAGACTTTTTATCACAGAGGGACGAGAGGAGAGACGGAGCAGAGGGTCATGGAGTCTTTGGCTAAGAATTGATAAGGGCATGAGTACTGAGAAACTGCCTAAGACCAGAAAAGGTCCACCAAAAAGGTCTGGGTAAGACAATCTCAGATCTGCCACTTCGATAAAAATTAGTAGGTAAGAGGACATCACTTACAAAAATGTACTAGTATTCAAAAGTAAATAGACATATGAAGTGTAACTATGACATGTCTTCACACTCATAATTTAAATTTTTTAATCTTTTCTTCCTCTTTTCTTCCATTCTCAACTTCATTTGGTTCTTCTCTTTTCCAATTTGTTGGCTTCCATCTCCTTTTCTTCTCTTTATCCCTCTTATCATCTGTTCCCTCTCCTACAATCAAGTATAAATTTTTCAAGTGTCTTCTCTACCATTTTCCTATTTCCTCTCTATCCCTCTAAAAAATTAAAACTTTTGATGAATCACAAACCCTGTAAAGCACTATTATAGACTAACAC